>JAHWFP010203073.1:106635-126935 GCA_023313725.1 Lithobius niger
ATTATTATTATTATTACATTGATAGTTTATTCGAGCAAATTTTCGACCGAGTCCTATCTACTGCCCATTCTCACGATTTGGTAGGAGTGACAATTTGTGGGGATGGAGTAGAAAACTGTTTGTTTCTCCCTTTTATTAAAAGACAAAACTTCCTAGTTGAGAATTTGTTAGCTTTATTTCTGAAACTGAACCAGTCAGCAAAAAGTTTAGACATTTTTTCAAAATGGCGGGAGGTTAAAATAACAGTTATCGATACAGTAGACGGTTCTGGCACGTTTCCCAAGAAAAAACAGGCACGCACGAACGTTTCCCTTTGGTTGGAATCGGATTCCCACTCTTCCATCGTTTATATCAAGAATGATGAAGACAATCTCTGCCTATCTCGCAGTTTGGCGGTCTGTATGGTTCACTGGGATGATCGGCCTCTGTACAAGAAACTGCGGAACTCCTCCCAACTCCAAAAACAACTTGGGATGCAACTCCACGAAGCCGCATCAGTAGCGCTTCGTCCTGACGGGTACAGTTTAGCAGATTTGAATGAATTTCAAAACTATTTGTCGACTCTCGGTTTTCAGATCATGGTATTCGAAAGGGTAGGAACTAAGTGTCAAATTGTATACGAAGGGTCACCGGGTCGGAAAAGAATATATATGTTTCTACACAGCTCTCACTATGTCGGAGTCCTTAAACCTAGGTTCTTGTTCGGTAGTCGTTTCTTTTGCCACGTATGCATGCGTCCTTACAGCCACAATAACCGCCACAGTTGTAAACAGTTTAAGTGCCTCAGCTGTCACAGTCCCAAATACCATTGCTTCCTCAAACAGTGGATCCAATCCCCTATTTGCAACCGACTTTTTCAACAGACATTTTTCTATCCAGCCCCCCTTTAAAAACACATCCGTTTGTAGATTTCTACACAAATATAAGATTTGTTCTTTGACATATCAAGGCGACCGAAACACGTTCCATTACTGCGGAAAAAAACGGTGCAAAGTTTGCAAGCAATGGGTCCTGCCTGAACATCGTTGCTATATTAACCGCTACCCATGCCGAGAAGAAGGGTGAAACCAGCTCGAATTATAGCTTACGATTTTGAAACGACGCAAAATAAAAGGGTGCTTGACCACAACGACAAAGAATTTTTCCTCCATGAAGTAAACCTCGCAGTTGCCAACGTAGCCTGCGAAGCGTGTTTTACTTCCGACAGTTGTACGTCATGTGGTGAAAAAGTCGTCATTTTTGCCAATGGGGCTGCCACTTTGGACGAATTCTGCAAGTGGTTGTTTACAACGCACGGCAATGATGCGGACGCATGCCCAGTCGCACACGCAGCTTCGGGATTTGATTTAATATTAATCGTGCGCTGGGCGCTAGATCGAGGTATTAAGCCATTTTCAATTATTCACAATGGTAATAAAATCCTCACTACAAAGGTGGTAGGGCTGCATTTTATTGACTCCTACAGATTCATGCCGCTAAGCCTAGCTAAATTGCCAACTAGTTTGAGTTTGGACGCCTCGGTACGAAAAGGAGTATTTCCTCATTTCTACAACCAGCCTAGCAACTACAACTACGTAGGACCCATTCCAGACTTGGAATTTTACGATGTAGACAGTCTCTCACCTGCAGGTAGGTAAGATCTAATACAATGGCATTCTGAACAGAGACACAGCGGCGTTGTTTTCGATTTCAAGAAAGAACTCATCGCTTATTGTAGCAACGATGTTGCCGTTTTGATGGCCTGCTGCGTGAAATTCAGGGAGCTGATACAGGAGGTATACCCATTCATGGAACCGCTACATATCTGTATATCTCTCCCTCAGCTGGCCATGACATTGTTCAGAACGCTATACTTGCGAAAAAATACTGTCGCTTGCATTGGATCCCACGGCCAGCACCCTGCCAGGCAGTACTCGAGAGAAGGCATAATATGGCTCAGTTGGGAAGCTACTCAGCACGGTATTTTTATTCAACAGGCTGAGAACGGCGGTGAAGTCAAACTCGGAAATGGGAAATGGTCGGTGGACGGTTTCAGCTCAGCCGAGAACATCGTGTTTGAATTCCACGGCTGCATGAGTACAGGGTGCCCCACATGTGTGCCGAACCGGCTGCAGAAATTACCGTTTAGCCAGCTTTCTGCGCAAGATGCGTACGAAAAAAGCATCATCCGTCGCAAAGCTCCGGAAGAAATATTACACGTGAAATATGTCTGCAAATGGTCGTGCGAATTTCACAAAGATGTGAAAAAAAATCCCGAATTAGAAGCTTTCGTGAAGTCTTTCCCCTCATTACCCACTGTCCTACAACCTCGTGAGGCATACTGCGGCGGACGGGTCACCACTTTTAAACACTTGCATTCCGTGCGGCCGGACAAGCGAATTGTTGCCCAGGACGTTACTAGCCTTTATCCGGCTTGTATGATTTATGAACGTTTTCCTACGGATCTATATAAAATCATTACGGAGTTTGGAGGTAGTACTGACATCGAGGCCTACTTCGGGCTCATCTGAGCTGTTGTTCTGGCTCCCCGCCGACTTTTTATTCCATCTCTTCCTCTCAAGCACAAGAAGAAACTATTCTTTGCCCTGTGTAGAAGTTGTTTGGACACCCCCTCCAGCGCCACACTACGTGTGTAAACACATTGACGTGCAGAGAGCATTCGAAGGTACTTTTGTCAGCCCCGAGTTGCAGCAGGCGGCGAAAGACCGCTATCAAATTGTACGCTTATTGTGTGTGTACCACTTTCCACAAAGCGAGCAATACGTTTTCGAACACAATGCTGGCGGGGTGTTTACCGGCTACATTCAAACATTTTATGCTCAAAAGCTGGAATGCGAAGGGTACCCCAAAGAATGTATCACAGAAGCTGAGAAAAAAAGTTATATCGATCGAGTGTATCAAAATGAGAAGATTGCTTTGAACCCCGAACGTATTAGGGTTAATCCTGGCGGCAGGCTCATCGCTAAGACACTTTTGAACAGTTTATCAAGAAAGGTAGCGCAAAGAGAAGACCAAATATCGACAAAATACTTCGAGGAGCCGAGGGAGTTTTTCAAATTTGTACTGAATGCGACAGAAAGGATTACTGATGTAGACTTTAAAGACGATTTAGCGCTAGTTAGGTACAGACCCGATACAAATTTGAGCGAAGGGAATGCGGCAGTAAACGTTGTTGTTTCTGCGTTTATCACGTGTTATGGACGTTTACGCCTACTCAAAATATTAAGGGAGTACGAACCCGGACGTCAATTATATTGCGACACGGACTCGGTGATGGCCGTACAACATGTAAGGGCCTTACCACCACCACAGAACGATCTACGTCTAGGCAGTCTAACCAATGACCTGGCATCATTCGGTCCTGAAGCTTATATCACCGATTTTTGTAGCAACGATGCCAAAAATTACGGCTATATCGTTCATACCGAAGAGGGTACGAAACAAGTTATTAAAATCCGGGGGTTCACGTTGAGCTTCCGCAATGGACAGATACTAGACTTTGAGCTACTCTCCAGAATGGTTCGCGATTTGGAGAAGGGGCAGAATGTTGCCATAACGGAGCCTCATAAGATTGTGAGAAGAAACAATCATGTACTTACTACGGCACAAACCAAATATTACAAGGCTGTTGTTACGAAACGTTTTATGACCAAAGAAAATTTCATCTCGTTCCCTTGGGGGTACTAAGCCCTGTTATTAAAAAGCCAACATCGATGCTATTCGTTCCTTTTCTCTCTCTCTCTCTCTCTTTTCACTCCATCCCCTCTCTTCCCCCCCCCAGTCAAATTTCTCCATGAAAGGGCCAACATCAGCGGGTTGAAACGTTTTACATTTTTGAATATTGGAGGAAATTCAGAAAAATGTCGGAGTAGGTGACGTGGTACACTAATATCACATTCTACCGCACCAAGCAATTTATTTTCCTGAAATAGTTTTAATAATTTCATGTTCAGTGAGTTTATATTTACTCTGTAAAGGTAAACTTGTAGTATGTTTAATAAATGCTTTGATATCTGGGTTAGCTTTCTTTTGATCTAACCATTCACACTTGTGTATTTCCCTCTAGTTGGTACCCAAGATCTTTTATGTATTGTACATTTTTTGCTGTTGTACTACGACATATTTCCACATTAGGGATGTCTTTTCCCACTGCTTTCTCTTTTGTTTGTTTTAGAGACGGTTTATAGTCACTCCTTTCCTAATGGTCTCCAAAGCTAAATGGTTCGACAGGAATCGGGGAGATAGCTGTCTTAAAGTTACAAGCTATTCGATACGGACGAGGCTTGTCGAATGTACGACGTTATTGAAGGAAACACGGAATGGCAAGATGATATTCCATTCCCGTATTCTTCTCGCGACGGGCAGCGATTTCAAGCTTTATATACCGGAAGAGAAAATTGGCCTAAACAAATTAGGAAAATCCGTAATGGGATAAGACACGTTTTCAAGGAGGATTTTCCGTTTTGTCACGTCACCAAGTACGCCCAGCATTTAGACATGCATGCCTACAGGTCGCCCACTTTTGCCACTTTAGCATTAGGGTGAAAGCCTCGTACCGTCGTGTATAATAAAAGAGGAGAGGTTGAATGGCATAAAGTCGAGATATTTCCTGGCGTAGTTTTTTCCTGCGATGTTTTTTTCGACTTTTCCCCCAACTTTGAGTACAGAACAGTTCCCGCCATCGACGTAGTGTTTAAATTAAAAACACCAATCCCGGTAAAAAATCCCGATCCTTACCCCTGCACTGTCTCTACTAACGAGCTCAAAAAAGAAAAGAGAGTAAGAGCGGCCAGTCTATAACTCATCTCCCCCCCCCCCAACAAAAAAGGTGATCCCACGTAGGCTTAGACTGAGAAAGGCTATAAACAAGGGGAAGGGACGGGAGGACCCGGCCTACAGCTATTCCATACTGAGGCACGATGAAACCGTTAAAGTTTTGGAACTGTTTAGTGACGAAGAGGCTCGCCATTTGCGGCACAGCATCATTGAGGATACGGAATGGCTCGAGTCGCCCTATCCTTACTCCGGGTCCTACGCTCGCTACGACGGGAGGGAGAATTGGCCTCCCTGCATCGTCGAAATACACGATAAAATCAAACCTCTTTTCGACGAAGATTTTCGGGTTTGTTGCCTTAGAAAATACGTCGGCAACGTTGACAAATACGCCTACAAACATTACAAGTTCGCCTCCGTCTTGTTGGGAAGCCAGACCCGCGTCATCTCTTACGGCAAGCTCGATGGTTCGGCCTGGGAGGACGCGGTGATTCGGCCCGGCAAAGTATTTTCGTGCCACCAATATTTCCATTTTCCCATAAACTGCTCGTCGATTGGTCGGGGGGAGGCAGCCGTCGACGTTGTATTCGCACCCACTAACGATACCGTCAAAAACCCGAACCCCGGACCTTTAGGTTTTGCTGAGGAGGAAGAAGAATGTATTCTTTCTTAAAAACTTTTTTTTGTTTTCTGTTTTTTCTCTTCCTCCCCTCCCACCAGCTTAAGATGGCGGCAAGTTCCAGTTCCTACATCTTTAATAAAATGTCAGTGACGGTCGAGTTCAAGCACGTTCGCTATTTGGAAGATGCCGATCTCACCCTGGTGAAAAGAGCGGTCAACAAACAGCAGGTTCGCCCCTTGATAGGACTGTTGGACGACGAAACCGTCTTCTCGGGCCCTGGCACTGTCAACGTGGGCCCTCACCACTACCCAATCCCGTACTTGGCTGCCAGCTACGGGGATGGCAGAACGACTGGAGAAAACGTGCTGCCCATGACGCCCCTGCTACAAAACGTGAGATATTACGTGGGCAAACTGACTTTATACTATTTCAATCCCGTGAAGGTGGAAAAATACCTCACGGGTTTCGACTACAAGCCGTGGTTTAGCTTCAATTTTACCGAAGGGCTCGATCGGGACGCTCCGGTAGTCGTCTTGTGTTTGGGACGTAGGACCATCACCATGAAACACAACGGCACCGCTCCTACCAGACCTTGTTTCACCGCAGCTATGGAACCGGGTTTCTTACTGAGCATGCAACATCGTACTATTACTCATTACAAGTTCACTTTTCCTCGTAGACCACTCTGCAAAGACAAGTCTTACATTCTGACTTTTGCTAAAAGAATAGTCCCCGATGAAAACGTACGTTCGCCTTCCCCCCCATTATTTTTTTTCTTTTTCATTTTTTTATTTCTAGAACTTTTTCTGAGGGAACTTATATAAATATACGAGGCTTCCCGACCGTCAGTCACTCGTCCTTCTCCCTCCGACATGGCAACTGTTAACGTTAGCGTAGACCGCTTCAACCAACATCCTTACGTCAAGCTGTGTAGACATTTTATTTTCGTCCTCTTTTTGATTTTGAATTTCGTAGCCGTACTGCTCAACTGACCCCTTCCTCCTCCTTCTCCTCCTCCTTCTTCCTCCTCCTCCTCCGCAATGAGCCACAACTGGGCCGAGATTTGTTTGGGCGCCGTGCCGGTCAACAATGGAACGAGTGGGGATGATGCCGTGCTAGCTTCCCTGCACAGGCCCGAGCTCTACCCCTTTCTAGAAAAAGATAGTCCAAAGTCTACCCCACATTTTATTACCATTTGCGATCCCTCTCGCGACCACTGTCTGTCTTATTCCGCCAGGGAATGGTGGCTCTTGCTCTTGAAATTCAGCGATTATGAGATCGCTCGATGAGCCCATGGGAAATCAACTACCGCACCTCTCCTATCGTAGAAGCCACTCTGGAAAACTTTTATTTCTATTTTAACACACACCTTTACCTATAACGACACTCTTCACCCGGCCGACGAAGCGCGTGCGCGGCAGCACCCCCACCCATGGGGAGATGGGGTGGGGGAGACATAAAAAGTATACGAGGGTGGGTAAGGTAGCTCATTCGGGCCGAGGTCCTCTCCTTCCCAATACTACTATCCATTCTCTCAATACTCCTTCTCTCACTCTCTCTCTCTCTCTCTCTTTCTCTCTCTCTCTCAGTCCTCCTATTGCAATGGCCTTCGTCGTTGAAGGTTTTCGCCACTTTAGAACGCCGTTCAACGCTATTGTTTCCGGCCCCACTTCTTCGGGCAAAACGAGCTGGACTCTCAAACTCATCAACCATTTGGACGAGATGACGGTTAACAAAATCGAGCAAATCCATTGGTGTTACAACAACTACCAGTCGTGGATGGAGAAGTACAGGGACAAGATTCGATTTCACAAGGGACTTCCCATGCCACCCGAGTGCTACGACGCCTCGATAGAGAAATTGCTAGTGCTGGACGACCAGATGCAGAACGTGAGCAACGCGGGTTTTGACATGTCTGACTGGTTCACTCGTTTCGGACACCACAACGAGTTCAGCATCTGTTACTTGACGCAGAATCTGTACTGTCAGGGCAGGAACCAGCGGACGATAGCTCTCAACAGTCAGTATTACGTCCTGTTGCGCAACCTGAGAGACAAGCGCCAGATAACCATTTTCGCTTCGCAAGTCTACCCCGGCAAGACCAAACGATTTATGGAGGCCTACGAGAACGCCATTGGTCTAAAGGATTTCGGACACCTGTTGGTGGACCTGCACTCCAAGTCCCACGACACGACGAGACTCAGGACGAGTATATTTCCCGACGAAGCACCCTGCATCGTTTATTCCCTCTGAGGACGCGAGATGGAAAGGTACGCAAGCACAGCGCTCTGCTACAGACGTTGTGCAAGATAAACAAGCGGCAGCGAGCAGTTTTACTGAAAAACGCCGACAAGTCTCAGATCGACTGCCTGTCCGAAATTGCCTTGAACCTCCTCAACAATCGACTCCCCGTCAGTACGACAGCCAGGACCAAGTTGAAAAGATACAAGAAACAGATCAGACTCATCGGCTCCAAGAAAGCATCGTTTAAAGCCAGAAAGAGGGCTCTGGTACAGTCGGGAGGGTTCATCCAATTCCTCGTCCCAGCGGCATTATCCCTCTTGGGGGATTGTTCAACAAGTCCTAAGAGGAGGAGGAGGAGGAAGAAAATGAGTCTGCTACGGAGGATGGTGCTCCTGCCCAAAGACGAATATAAAATGAGTCGCCCGCCGATGGAGAACACCACACTGGCGTTGGCCGCTCAGCCTCACGGGTTTCAGTACCAGCCCGAAGGAGCTCTCTACGGTAAACTGGTCGCCATACAGGCTCAGATCGACGCCATCCTGAAAAACGACAGTCTCCCCTCGACTACAAGGCGAAGTTCATAGGACAATTGGAGCAAGAGAAGGACGCTTTCGTGCAACAGTTTAGGATCAAATTGCCGTCCCGGCCGCCACCACCGCTACCACTACCCCTACAGCAGCCGCAACCACCGCCTCGACCACCACCTTGCTGAGTGGCGCGTCTGGTAGCCTCTCTCCTCCTATCCTGTCACCGTCCGTGCTCTCTCCCGTAACGCCGGTCAAGAAGGAAGAGAAGAAGAAAAGGACACCCGTCTATTCCACACCCGTACTGCTTAGGAGTACCAGGGCCAAACATCCCCAAGACTGGAAGCTATGGAGCAATACCTGAACAAGATCTACTACGACGATCTGGGCGAAGCCTCCAGTTATGGCACGGCGTCCAAACTGTTGGCCAGAGCCAAGAAGGGCGGAAAGAAATACGATCTCGATCGCATCAAAGAGTGGTTGGAGCGTCAGGAGGCTCACACCATCCACAAAACGGTCAGGTACAGATTCCCCAGGAACAAGATCATTACGGGAGGAGTGGGTAGCCACATGGAATGCGACCTCAGTAACATGAACAGCCTGAAACGTTACAACAAGCCGTACAGGTACATTCTCACCTGCATGGACGGGTTCAATCGCAAGGTCTGGCTGGAAATGTTGAAGACAAAGTTGGCGGCCGAAATGGTCGGCGCTTTCGAGAAGATGTTTGAGCGCATGCCTTTTACTCCTAGTTTTCTCACTTCGGACAAGGGCGTTGAATTTCGAGCACAAGGGGTCCAGGATCTCTTCGAGGACCTCAGTATCGAGTTCTACACCACCGAGAACGAAGACGTCAAGTCGTCGAAGATTGAGCTCTTTCAACGCCTTTTGAAGAGTCTCTTACACAAACACTTTACCGCCAAGGGGATCCTGGAGTACGTGCCCGTGATTCAAAAGATCGTGGACACCTACAACAAGAGTGTCAACTCCAGAACGAAAATGGCCCCCAACGACATCACTCACAAAAACCACAAATGGTTGTGGCTCAAAATCTACGGCGGTGACTTAAAGAAGCTGGGCCGTGCCATGGCTAGGTAGACCGTCGTCAAGAAAAACGTCCCTCTGGCCGTGGGAGACAAAGTCAGAACATCCATCGCGAAGGGCAAGTTCGACAAAGCTTACCGAGGCATGTGGTCCAGAGAGATATTTTTCGTAACCCACGTCCTGGTACCTAAAGGAGGATTGGGGCAGGTTACGGCGAGACTGAAAGACTACGAGGGGGAAATCATCAAAGGGCGATTCTACCTCCACGAGCTTCAGAAAGTGGTTAAAAATGAAGGCATGGACTACCATCGGGTAGACAAGGTCCTGAAAACGAGGGGGAAAGGACGCAAGAAAAAGACTACGTTCAATTCGAGGGTTACGACGCCTCCCACAACCGTTGGATCCCCGCCAGAGATTTGAAAAAACTGTAAGATGGAGGGAGATTCTTTCCACATGACTCTGCTGGCGAATGCCAGTCTGGACCTGTTTCCCAATAACGCCCTGAACGACTACACCACCAAACTGACTCAGAGAGTGAGCCAGACGGGTGACTGGGACGTGGGCCTCGCCGAGTTGCAACTTACTAGGAACTGGAGCAACGTGATGGATTTGAACGAACTGAAATTCCAGCTAGGGACGCGCATCTACGTCAAGTTTACCAGGTTCGATATTGACACCTTCGCGGAAACCGAAGCGGCGGCCGCCGCCGTTGACGTTGAGGAGATCCCAAAAGCGAAATTGGAGGTTGGGGATAGGAGGTTGCCGCAGGACGTCAACATTGTGGGGGTAGACCTGATGAATTACAAGATGCAAAACGTTATAAAGTTTCTCAACTATTGGGTAATCAAGACGGTCGCGCAGCCGGTCATCCAGTTCCGATATGACGAGGGCACTCGTCTCGTCACCATCGTCAACAAACTCCATACGGGGGCCAGACTGTGCCTCTCTTACAACCTGTCCGTGTTTCTAGGATGGGAGAGAAAAGACAACGTGTTCAAAGAGAGTTATTACGACATCCTCATGGGAGACCATCCTAAGAAGGGGGAGGGCCCATGCCCATAGAGTTTATCAACAACCAATTCAACGATGGGAGTTGGTGGTTGTCCTACATTTCTCTTCTCTCGACCATGACTGGCTATCTACCCAAAGGGTATTACAGTAGAGGAGAGGAGCTCGTGGCCAGACTGAATCGCCTTATGCGAGATAGGATCGATGTCGAACAGTACCCTCATTTTGATTACAACCCGGGAACGAACGTGGCTACCGTCATCATGCCCATCCAAGTGTTGTCCCCCGACAAACGTAACACTTCTGTAGAAATAAAGGGTCTCTTGCTCGACGAAAAACTGACCAAGATACTTGGTTTTCTTCCAGACGGCCCCGACAAATTTATTACATCTTTCAAAGTGGGTAGGAGCGGACTCGGTTTGAAAAGTTCTGAATAGTATTTTTGTATACAGCGATATCGTGAACGAGACCGTAGTGGGAGATGTTCTGGCTCCTCTGCTTCGAGTAGTTAGAATAGATGGGGGAATAAAACCCACGAGATTTTCACCAAACCTTACTACCGACCTCTTACTAGGCGCAATTTCGAAACGGTAATAGTGTACTAATGACCTGGGGGGAAAAGTGCCATTCAGGTCGGGGGAGGTTAGTGTAACGTTACACTTTAGAAGACGTCCCTGATCATCATGGCCCGTCGAAAGAGAAAGGGGGGAGAGCTAAGAGAAGGACGAGGGCTAAAAGACAGAGGGGTGGGTTTTTCGTAAGCGGGATTAAGGCCCTTCTCAAAAAACATTACCCGACAGCTAAAAAGAAACCTTTCAACTTGCTTTTGCCTATTTGATGAGGTGTTGTTAGGTTCCGATCATCATTTATTCCCAGAAGGGACGAGGGATCGGACGTGAAGCAAAAATGCGGACCCCCTACGTAGGATTAGACCCCCGGGTATGCGTCGGCCACTATTGTTCGAGAAACCAGATAGGTGAGACCCCTTACTTTTCTGGCGGCCGCATACGGCGTGGATCGGGTTTCGGCGATTTCCTGGGTGGTGTGTTCAGGTCGGCTCTCCCTTTTATTAAAAACACTCTTTTCGGAGTAGGAAGGTTCGCGCTTAGAAAGCTGCCAGAAACAGGTGGAACGCGGCTAAATGAGACACCGTTGCGGTAGCGACGGGAGGACAGTCTGGAACAGGTCGAAAGAGGCGGAAGGAGTGTTGTCGTCGAAAGAAAGGCCAGTCAGGAGGGAAACGTCGCCGCGGTTTGGTTGCCCTAGTACGACGCCGCAAAGCCCCTTCACGCCATCTTCCGAGAAGTAAGGCAGACTTTTTCGACTAGAAATAGACCCTTCACCTCAAAAAGGTTTCATTCAGAGGTCCCCATGTTGATGAAGCCGGACAGAGATTTGGTGCCCTGCACCAAAGAAGAATTGGAAGTGTTCTCCGTGCCCCCGGTGCAGGTTACCGTGAACGACGATACCTTAGTGGCCTACCATCCTCTAGCCACTCTAACCGACGGCACCCCATCGAATTCGTAGTGCCTGGTGCCGCCGACTGCCTGCTGGACCTGAGCCAGTCTTATCTCCACATCCGATGTAAGGTTGTCAAGGGGACATCGACGACGTTGACCGCTGCTAATGCCGTAGTGCCCGTGAATCTACTCCTACACTCTCTATTTTCCCAGTGCGACTGCGAAGTGAGTGGCAAACAAATATCCAATTCCGACAATGGGTACGCCTGCCGTAGCTACCTCGAGACTCTGTTGAGCTACGGCGGCGATGCCGAAAACAGTCATCTTTCGACGCAGTTGTGGAAGGAGGACACCCCCGGATCCTTCGATGAGGCCGATATCTCGAACGCTGGGAAGTACCTCAGTTTCAAATACCGCAACGGCCGAGTCAAAACCAGCAAGGTGATTGATCTCTACGGCAGACCCCATTGCGACCTCTTCCAACAGGACCGACTGCTACTCAACAACGTCGACCTGAGGCTGAAACTCACCAGAAGCAAGGCTGCCTTCTGCCTGATGAATACGGAGGTTGGGGCCAACTATCGCGTCAACATCACGAGTGCTGTCCTCTACGTTTGACGAGTCGTACCATCCCCCTCGGTACTCATCGGCTTCGCGTAGGCCCTCAAGACCAATACCGCCAAGTACCCCATCCGTCGAGTGGAAGTCAAGACTTACACCATTCCAGCCGGATCGAGACAAGGCAATCTCGACAATGTCGTGCTCGGAAGCCTGCCCTCCTTCTGCCTGCTGGGTTTTGTCTCAAACAACGCTTTCAACGGGGCTTACGGTGCAAACCCGTTTAATTTCCACCACTATAACGTCAACTACCTCGCCTTGCAAATGGATGGAAGAACGATTCCGGCCATTCCCTACAAACCCGATAATACCGACGACTTGTACGTGAGAAACTATTATTCCCTCTTCCAGGCACTCGACAAACTCACTTCCGACTCGGCGCCCCGTCTCCCATACGCCGACTATCGTCTGGGCAATTGTCTGTATGCCTTCGACATGACCTCCGACAAAAGCCACGGCCAGTGCCACTACAACCTTATAAAGCAGGGAGCACTCAGAGTCGACGTGACGTTCAAGCAAGCGCTCGTCAAAACCGTCAACCTGGTGATGTACAATTCAGGCCAAAGAAAACGACCAAATTCGCTTTATAGAGGTTTGCAAGCAAGCTGCAACAATTCTCAAACAACAATTGATAGAACATCACACTACTGCTTTGTTGCCAGAGTGATCTAGATTAACAATGCTGCAGTGTTTGGCTACTGCAACAATGAAAACGTCTTGGAGTTACGCTTGGTTATTCCATGCTAGTCTGAAACTCCTATGTGGCTTTCTTTTAAGAATACGTGTTCGCAATATTTGGTTTGCAATTATTCCATTGTATTTATCTCCTGTAAAAAAATGCCAGCTCGTTTTATAATCGTGTTATGAAAAGAACTCCGTTTTACTCAATCACCGACTACTGCAAAATGTAGGCGTAGAGAGGCCGGACTATATGGACGAAAAGCCTCCCCCCCCCCCAAAAAAAAAAACTAACGAAATGCCATATTCTAATATTAAGCAAATTTACGACAGTGACTCGTCTGGAACCAACTTTTCAATCGCTGTTGCAATTTGAGTAATAATTGATGAAAAAAATAAGAAGCCTATAAAGAACAGTTTTTCAGAAGAGGTGACTAAAAATTATTAGAATTTAGGAATTAAATTGCAAAACTTTAAAGGGTTTAAAACTGGACGACGTCAAAGGGCAAACTTATTTTTTTAAATCAATGCAGACGTTTATCGTCACTCCGGTTGTTGCCACTTGATAATAAGTGCCCGAGAATTCGGAAAAAAATGCCCTTGACAAAACGGCCCCAGAAAAGACGCCCCATCAAAAACGCCCCAAATAGGCTAAAATGCCCTAGTGGTGGTCATCGTAGCTTAGCCTCAGATTTAAGACGCTTAGCTATAAGAGCATTAGTTTGCTTCAGATCGCTTAACGCTCCAAGTAATTTATATAAAAAAAATATTTTTGCGTATTTACTAAACTCTCCATATACAATTCATTTTCAGCTACTTGTTTTTCCCTTAAACTAAACTTCCTTTTCCGTCGAAAACATGTATAGAAACAGGACACCGTCTCCAATTTTGTATATCGCCCTATTCTTGACTATCTTCGAGGGATGACCCAGAATTTTAATCTCACTATGTCGTATCAGTTTTTAAGAAAAACAGGATCTTTTAAGTAAACCAAATGCAAACGGGGATGGACGTGTCATAAAGGTAAAAATTCGCTAGTGGAATCTCTACTCGGGGCGTGGAATTGCTACACAATTTCTACCTTCTTTTAACTAAATTTCTTAGAGCCTTGTTGTCATCTGAAGCAAACTAATCTGTTGTCATCTGTTATGATGTGGCACGCGGGAGTTTGATGAAGTAAAACAATAATTTTCTTAAAATTGTTCTTCGTGAAATTAGCTACAATATTTTTCTAATTCCTGTTTATGACTTAAATTATATTTTTCAAAATCACTGGTCATTACCGTACGCCCCTATATTTTCAAGGTGGTGCTGTCATGCCAAACGTTACGCTGGCGTCACAAAGGGGGGGGGGGGCGGGCGAGAGGAATCTAAATTTCCATAAAATCGTAACTTTTTCACGTTATCCATATCTATTTCGAATTTTATTTTCATTTCATTTTATTTCATAAAAAATGCACCAAAATGAAAACAAAACACACACACACACACACACACAAAAAAAACTATTAAACTGACAACTAGGTATCGGCAAACATAAGATTCAACAAAAAGATAAATACAAAAGAAGTGATATAAGAAACAAAGCCACGAGGGTGAAAGAATCTAAGTTTCAGCCAGTGACAGTAATGATAACAGAATAAAAATGGCTGCCATTAAGTTTTCTACATGGTGTACCAAGCCCAACCCATTTACTGACCGAAAAGTGTTCCTCAAAGAAAATTATTATATCAACAACCATCCGCCTCCCCCCCCCCCCCCATCGAAAAACACCAATTGAACTTCTAAGAGGGCACTGGCAAAAATATGACTTTATGAAAATAATAAACGGCAAAATGAGTGATAACTGAAACAAAACCCACAAGAGTGAAAGTACCTGTCAAGTTTCAGCCGATCAAAGTAATGATATAAGAACAAAAATGGCTGCCACCGAGTTGCTACATAATGTACCAACCTGAACCGAAAAGTGTTCCCCTTGGAAAGTATTGATATAACACCCGAAAACAAACAACCGCCAAGCTAATCCTGTCGACTATTACTTCAGAAATTCAATGAAAAACTTGACCATTGTTACGGATTGTAGCAATGATCAGAATTTTCATTTAACATTGGTCTAATAGTCCGTGGGATTAGCTTAGCGGTTGTTCGTTAGCAGGGATGACATCACTTCTTTTTAAAGGAAACACTTTTGGGTTAGGGTTGGACGATACACCATGTAGCAATTTGGCAGACATTTTTGTTCTGAGATCACTATTTTGATTGGCCGAAACTTGATGTATTCTTTCACCCTTGTGGGTTTTGTTTCGGATTATAGACAGCTTTTTTTTGTGTATCATCATTTCCATCGTACATAGCAATTCGTGAATCTGAAGGAATACACCGATCTTTACGAATACATCTGGCTATCCTGCCACCACGCGCGAGGTTTGCTGCAGAAACGGTAAAGGAAGCAACTGCTCCGTTTCAAAACTTGTGTATTGGGAAGTAATAGTGCTTGTTACCCTTTGTTATTTTTATGTGTTCTTCACACTAACATAAGCTGCACTATGTAATGTTATGACGCTTTATGTTGTTCATGTCGTGCTCAGGGCCACTAGCCATTTAGATCGGGATCCCATACCACTGCTATTAACAAATTGGCTTAGAAATCCAACGAAAATATTTGGTGTTGGAATTTCTGATCTTTGTTCTCGTGCAACAAAGCTCAGTTGTCATGAAATTTCAACCGAATCAGAACAAAATTACGAACGTTACCATGTCCCAAACATATACACACATTCACAAACAGGCAGACATACGAAATCAGAATTCAGTAGAGTATTCGCCCTCGCTCGTTTCGCTTGCTCAGCCAGTAAGTTGCGTTCTAGCTGTGGCTAAAGCAAAGGAGAACGAAATTTAAAGAATGGCGTGATAAGTCAACCTGTCGGGTTTTTTTTTTATATTACTTCTATCAGGTCCACCAGAGAGAGAACAGTAATAACGTGAGACGAAATTAATAAAATTTCCATTACATTGAGGGTTGGCGCTCGTAAATTCTTCGTATTTATTGCTGAATGGGCAACAAAGCTTCACTACGCAAGGGCTACATTGTTGGAGTAGGTAAGCGTTTAACAATAAAAATTGTGTGACTGGAACGACTGATGTCAACTGTAAACATGAACCTAACAATGTGTTTGTAGATCATCGTTTCAAGACTTTATTCCACATAACGAAGTCGTTTATTATTGCCGGAATTGTACATGGTCCATCAAACAGTTCTCGAGATTGATCAGTCCAAGAACGTGCTGTACGAACACTGAGAAAAAAACCATGCAGACTCACAAACTGAGAAGTGCGGCCAGACGCCACAGCAAGCTCGGACCACGTTTCGGCGGTGTGTACGCTTCCGACCAGTTGCCCGAGACACCTACCCGAGAAGCTTACATCATCAACCTGGACCCTGCGACGAAACCTGGCAATCACTGGGTCGCCGCCTATTTCGACAGAAGGACAGCGAGCGTGGACTATTTCGACAGTTACGGGTTAAAACCACGAACCACGAAACATTCACATTTTGCGTTTTCTCAAGAAAAACTCTATGTTCAAACACTACAACCTCACGAGCTTGCAACGGCCTTGCAGCGTCATATGCGGACAATATTGTCTCTACTTTCTATACCATAAGGCGAACGGACTGTCCATGAGTCGTGTTCTAGATAAGTTTAATCCATGACGAAAGACGCTAATGACCGACGAGTCGTTAGATTCGAAAAAGAAACATTTCAAATTGAACACGGCTGAGCCTTTCGTCGACGCAGACTGTCAACAAACGTGTAGAGCCATACTCGCTGGGGGGAGAGAGAGAGAGAGAGGTGTTAGTCGGGAAGTCTTTTTTTTGCCATTCCCTCTTATTTAGCATTATATAACCGTAATCTAGTTTCTGGAGCATTACTCCAGCTTTTGTGACGGGTAATACGTAATATTATATAACAACTATTCAGTTCTGGAGCCTAACCTCCAGCTTTTATGACGGATTTTTTTTTAGTATTGTGTAGCGGGTTTAGTTCTGGAGCCTCACTCCAGCTTTTGTACCCATAATATTGTGTAATGACTTATAGTTCTGGAGCCTCATTCCAGCTTTTTGTCCTAGTTGTGGGGCCTCACTCCAGCTGTATGTTTTTTTGTTGGAGGATAAACTCCAACTTACACACAGTGCGTAATAAAATATGAAAAAAAAACAAAGGACCACGTAAGGACACTGTCATCTTCCTCAATCCTACAAGGTCCTCCCGTAGGAAGAGCGGAGAAAAGTGTGGTTCGACTAGGAGCCTGGGAACTCTGAGCCAACGTCCTTTTTGCGCGCGCTCGCGTTGAGAGGGTTATCTCCAAAAGAGGTTTCCCTACTCCACAGGTTTTGCCTTTTGGCAAAACTTGTGAGGGAAGAGTTTGTGCTCTACCCCCCTTCTCGTACGAAGGTCAAATGAGAAGAAGGAGTCAGGCCTGCCTGTAGTAAGAGTCTGCGATCGGGATCAAGACATAACTATCGCTCAGTCAAAAAAGTACAGATGAAGACTAGCCAATGTATATGATATTGTAATACTAAAAAAAAACAAGATATAACTATCGACCAAATGAACCACCAAAAGCTTTCTCTTTCAGAATGAAGACAGAACTATCGTCAATAAAATAAGGTTTTTCTCTTTCAGTCTGTAAACAGTCACCAAAGTTTTCTCTTTCAGAAAAAAACACAGATGAAGATGCTTGCACGCAAACGACAGACAACTCCCGTAGGCTTCCCATACTAACGTGTGCACAACATGACATACTAAAAACTTCTAGCATTGGACCGCTCATGTACGCAACAACTTTGCACTCCCATGCTATCGTGCACACAACAACTCCATACTCCCATACTAATCTGCGCACAACAATGTCATACTAAAGAAACATTGGGCTGTTCCATGCTAGCGTGCACACAACAACTCCATACTCCCATACTAATCTGCACACAACAACGTAATACTAAAGAAACTTCTAGCATTGAAATCTGTTACGGGGAAAATTTGAAATCTTCAAACTCAAATTGCATTGGAACATACTGAAATCTCAAATAGCATTGAATCAGTTACGAGACAGTTAGGTACACCGAAATTTAGCATTGTCAGTGTTAGACAACCTAACTGATCCTTATACTAAATAAATTTTCGGTGATACCATACTACTTCCATCTTTCACCTACTTACACCTATTTGTCTTACTTAAAACGGCAGTTTAAAGATGTAACTTGTAATAAATAAACGCAAAAAGCACAGTGCTACATCGTAGATAAACTGCCGTAGCTTAGCTCCTAATTACAATAAATCGTTTTAATTACCCTTGTTTCAAAATATACTTCTCCATATTAGGTTACTTAGCTTACTCCATGTATAGCTTACAGCTATTTATCTTAATTAGAACGGCTACTGCAGCAATTTAAAGAAGTAACTTACGCTGAATTGGAAAAAAAATGCAGTGCTACAGCATAGAAACAGCCACAACTTAGTCCCTTATTACGACTAAACTGCACTAAACTACGGAGTTTACCTGGTGTTTGCTAGTTACTAGTCATTGCAAACGAACTCACCTTCTTGAGGAATAATTCAAATCTGCCTAGATCAGTGTATTTTAAAATTATGAAAAACACTTGAATTTTGCCCCATTTTGGCCGCCATTTTGGATAACTCATTGTGTGGAGTCCTGGCAATTATTTAGAGCATTTTTTTGAATTTGGTACTACTTAAAACCTAGAAGTCGACACTAAACTTACATGCATTAGTACGATTTTTAAATTTTTGTATTCTACAGCAGCCATTTATAAAAACAAAATTGCCGCCATGTTGGTTTTTGGATAGGTTCCACGGGGCACCCCTTCCTAAAAGTTTATCATGGGTGTGGACATGAAGTACACCAGAGATGGTGTTATCCTCACAAAGTGCAGTTTTTTTTGCTTACACCTAGGACTATGTGTATACGGGATATTTTGTATCCGGGATATTTTGTATCCTTGGGCATCCCAGGACTGCGAAAGGCTTAATGGCGCGTCGACAGCTGGGTCATTAGAGTCCAGGACTGCACTGTCTAAATTAACAGATGGCTTGTAGAGCTTGGTCAAATTTACGCTGGTTTAGCTGGTTCCCACAAAGTTACGGTGTCACAGGTACTGTGTATGCAAGACACTTTGCGTCCCTGTTTGGCAGGACAGCACTGCATGAATTAACGCCTTTTCCCTTAATTTGGCTTCTTTTGAACGACCAATTCTGTTTGTAGCGGAGTATTGCAAAGCCGTTTTGTTTGGTGATATCAGTTTCCTTGCCTATTTTAAGCTTGCGGAGCTTCTTTGCCCGAATCTTACGTTGGTTCCCACAATTACCCATCCCACGATATTACGAATCCAGGACATTTTCTAGCCCAGAGAATCCCAGGAATTGTAAACGTATATAAGAAGATATAAATATTTACCGTTTGGCACAGTTGGTTCCCGGGATATTATCCATCACAGGCAATTACGAACTTCATCCATTTAAGTAATCTGCAGCAACTGATGGGGTCTGTCGCGATTCTTAGGTTAGTTTTTGCCCAAATAAAGTTTCAAACGTTTAGCCATAATCGCGAGTTCATTAGTTTTATGATAATTTAGTTAACGCAGCATTTTGCTTAATAATATACGTAAAAGCTACGATACTTGCTATGGGAAAGCGGGAGTAATTGATTTGTTACGAAATAATTTAGCCGTTTATAAACACGGTTTTTTCATCAAATAAAATATTAAATAAGAAAGAAATTGGCCTACCGTCCAAAACCTGAAATCGTCCTGTCTAGAATGTTCCGTTGTTACTAAGGAAACACGCGTAAGAGATACATTGTTGTAGCGGCCAAAGATGCTTGACGAGATTTCAGTAGGGTCGATCCACATCGGAGTTGGCCTTCGTTAAGGAGGTTTTTGTATTTCGATGGACGTTAAGCGTGTAGTTAGTTAGTTAAATTCCCCTCGTTAGGGCTGCTAATAATGTATTAAGTCTAATAGTTATATAAGTTATTGATTACTCGTGCTGCATGAGCTCGAGAATGTACATATGTAGCATTGTTGAATTGTAATGCTAAATTGAAGGCAAAATAAACTTCACTTCATCGCCTGGGTTCAAACCAGCAACATCTCCTCAACTTGGTCTCCTGCCTCTCTTCTTGGCTAGGTATACTTTTTAAGACTAAATGCAGGCCTACTAGGCAAAGGATTTCTAGGGATAATTTCGGGCCTAACTAGGACTTTTACTTTTTCCATCATGGTGTAAGTTCATTGGGTTTGAGAAGTTT
>JAHWFP010203074.1:1437-60461 GCA_023313725.1 Lithobius niger
GACGAAAGGTACATCCCCAGAACAAGACCAAGACCAAGAACAAGAACTTGTCTATTTGGCCCCTCTCTGTATCTCGGATTTGACTCGCCCGAATTTCACAATTTTTGGACTGCAGACAGGCCTTGACTAGTCAAGACTAGATTCCAAATTTGGTTTTAAAATGTTTACTTTTGACGGAGTTATAAGCTCTCAAAGTTGAAAGTTTAACACAGAGATCCTAGGTCGACCCTTACTAACACTAACACTGGCTATCGCCAGTGTTAATGAGTGCTACAGTTTACACAAAACGCTTCAATTGTGTTTCAATGGTGGCAGCAGTGTACAATACGTGAATTCTGTTTCAATTTACGCCTTTTGAAGACTTTTATTCCAATGGTCTTTTCTTCTTTTGTTTCAGTGGCGACAGCCGACGACTTCAGGACAAGCGTCAGTAGTAGTGGGGGGATGGGGAGGAGGGGGCATGAGAGAGAGCTGACGTGAACCGTTCGGCAAGGCAACTAGTTGAATTGACGTCTCACTGAGCTGCGATGGAAAGCAACCATTTCTCTGTGTGAGAGCAAGCGACTACCGAGAAAGTTTGCAATGGGGTGTGGAAGTGAAAAGTGGACGAAAATTCTGCAGAAGGGAACAGTTGTCGCAGTGATTCAGCAAATTGTTCGTACTTGAAGGAAGGTAGCAAGCGAACACACTGTAGGTGATGAAGCAGCTATCAACAATTTGGGCGAGTCTGAGTAAGCCAGTTCAGTTTCCCTTTTCCGTAACAAAAAAGTGTGTGAAACTTTTTTTCTGTGTGTGTTTGCAGTAAGAAAAGAGTGGTTGGAAAAGAAAAAAATTGCCAATCTTGCAATATGTTTGCCAAGAGTTGGAAATGCTGGTGAGGAATTAATACCGTTGACTATAGGGAAATATTGCAGTTGGGAAATGAATGGTTGGAATGGCAGGATAGTATTTAGATTCTTGTTTAGGTTCTTGTTTGAACTTCAGGGGCACAAAAAAACAGTATGGCAGAACCCAGGAGGAACGAGGGCAAAAGTGGAAATTCTCAAAACCAGAAGGGGGCCAGGTTATCGAGGTCAGGATGACATTACGTCAAGCAAGGTGGAGTGGTTAAGTCAGGGGAAGCAGGTTACAAGAAGAGGGAAATGGCTGTAGTATAGGTAAACTGAAGGTAAATCAGAACGTCTGCTGATGTCAGATAAATCGTTTATTTCTTTCGAATTTATTAGAGATGAAGACCCGCACGAAGTCATGCGCTCAATGTAAGATAATTATATAGGTAGCCTACCCAAACCATGCAATACATGGATGAAAAATACTCACAATCCGAAATAAAGGAAGCGTACTATAAATATACTCTGCAAAGGAAAGGACTTGGTGACACAAGAGACCAGGGCTCCGTACAAAATATATACCTCACTATAAAACAAAACGTCTAGTGTCTTTGCAGAACTTCACCACCGCACGTAAATTCCTACGGACAGAGATACACAAGGATACACAGTTAAGACAGACTCATCTTCTCCAAATGTGAAAGGTGGCCGTCTGAAGGCAGATCAGCGAGGACACTGAAAGAGGAAATGCCTCGCTACCCCACTGATAAATCGTCGAAAGGGTCAAAGGTTTTTAACGAGCATTAACTGCACCCGGTCATCTGCCTGACGCAGCCCTAAGGCCCTATGTCTGCAGCACCCGGATTGGATGCTCAGGTGGTCACCCACCCACCCAAGTACCAATAGGGGTCAATGCTGCTTTGAAGCTTCGCAACAACTATCCACGATAATGGCTTTTAATGTCGCTACTCGGCAAATACAACATGTCTTGCCGGAAAGAAGGTAAACAAACAGTCTAGATCACCAGTGGCCTTGAGTAATGATGAGAAGTCATTATGGCAAAACACACTGTTAAAATTTACGAATGTGGTTCCGATTCGTCAGGTGATAACCCAATACAGCACACTTTAAATGGTTGTAAAATTTGTTGGTTTGTGAAACGCACAAACAAAATGGTTGTAAAATTTTCGGTGAACCAGCATGGGCAGACTGAAGTGGAAGAAACGGGAAAGTATATAGATGAAACTAAGACCTCAAGAGGCTTGTTTGAAAAGCAAAAATATGGGAAAGATTGAGGTATTAAACGGTGAAGTTAGCGCCGATGCACACGTGCGGTACCACATTTGCGGTTTGGTTTACGTGCCATCTGTTGGGTACTGCACACGTACCTGCGTCAACGTTGCGTTACCGCCAGCCGCTCGTGCGGTCATTTTGCACCGCAATCCCTTCCCCCCCCCCCCTCCCCGTCAACGCAGCGGTACCGCAGCGTTAAAAAAAACGCAATTGCATGTCTGAGTACCTTGGATGACTTGACCGGTGCACACGTCCGCCGTTCACCGCAAAAGCATTACCGAAAATGGCGTCCAATTTCGAAGAAATAGACATGGAATTGTTTATTGGGGGAGTAAAGAACTATCCTGAAATATGAAATGTTGCTGCAGAAATGATTGAAGACTCATTGGGAAGTAATTAAAGAACTTATCCGATTTTTTAGTTAATCTGCAAAGGATGTATAACAATTCCCCCTGGTACGTCTTAAATTAGTACATCAATGTACCAAAATTCGTCTGGTTTTAAGAATTGTGACTGGTTTTAAAATATATTTCTTGTTCACGAGATAGGCGAAAAAAGCAATATCGTCCCATTGGTTTCAAACTATAATTTTTTGTACACGAGGTCAGGGAACCGAACGCACACATACGTCAAGGAAGCGGCACCGCAGCCTCCGTGTGCATTGATTGGCTGCGTCACCGCAGCGGCGGCGCAGCGGCGCCGCAGCGTCGCCGCGCATCCAAAAAACGCACGTGTGCACCGGCGCTTAGACTCCAAGGGGCGTATTTCATAAGGGCAGGAAAACTAGTTCAGAAACGGCTGCTGTACTAACTCAACATGTGCTTTTTCAAAGATTTTAGGGATCACTAACGAGGAGTTGGTAAACGCAATGATAATTTAAAGAGCTGTAAGCCAATGGTGGATTTAGGGCAAAAGTCCGGGCAGGGCAATCCGTTCAAGGCCCCACCAAAAATCTGAGGACGTTTTTAAAAATTGTTAACGTCCCGTTCTTTGCCGTCTATTATTTATTATTTTCACTCCAAAGATCCTCAATAGTACAGTGACCGTTATAAAAATGTTAATTTCCTTTTTTACAGAGAGGTCCCCAAGGCCCATTTACCTCGAAGTCCCAACGGGTGTTAAACGTAACTGCCCCGCTTTCATTAAATCCGCCCATGCTGTAGACAGACAGAATAAACAAGGCTTGAAGCGTCTTACTTCTTTAGGTAAGTAGGTTTGCTTTACACCAAGTTGGGGGGGGGGGAATTGAGGTTTAATGGCGCGTCGACAGCTTGGTCATTAGCGCCAACCTCAGTCACAGTGCAGTGGATTATCTGTGTTCGTTCTGGGGCGAACTCAAGATAGGCCGCGGACACTTGGTAAGCAGCTTGCTGTACCAAGTTTTCTATAAGAAGCTCGTTTTTTCTGACTCACGACCAAGTCCATTTTCGGTACATACATGGCACAACAGCAAACCACTGATAGTCTCACGCGGTTGGGTATTGTTAGCCAGGTTTGTATCACCAGGTTAAAGAATTGGAAATTGTGTGGGAATGTTTACGTGTCGAATGTGGTTAAAGCACCTTACGGTGAAGTTTCAGGGGTGGAGTACCACCTTTAAAAAGTCTTCTCGGAAGCTACTGACAGTATTTCCCAGAGTACCGTTCTGCTAAATAAGCAGGGGAACAAAATGGTAATGACCAAATGGCGAAGTTTTTGTTTTGTCCGTGTGGGAGTGCTTTGAATGACAGACGTGGTAAAAACGGGAAATGTTCTAGAAGGGGAAACTCTGACTTTCTGGTGTGCATGTGCAAGCCGGATGCCTCTGGAGCTCTTACGTAATTTGGCACAAATCAGAACTTGACGGTGGAGGTGTTGCGATATGCCCCATGCCCCAAGGAAAGTCTTTCCTTGCTTGGGACGGCAAGGGGGAACTTTATGTATCGAATGAACGAAGGTTCGCAAAAGACGCAAAGGCGCAAAAGACGTAAAACACTTGCTAATTACTGGCATGTGGCGAACTTCTATAAATGGGATCGAGTTTCCGCCAATCAACCAGACGGCAGGAGAGGATGTGGGCATCGACCGTTAGTTTGTTGACTAAGTCTTGGTATATTTTGTGCACGGCGTACCTTGAGTCCTGCAAGTATTTTATAAGCGGTTACATCTTCCTGGAGGGAGCGACTTTAGTCGATAGCCACCATTGTTTTTGTAACCATCTTGGATATCAACAAGGCACGCTGCTAGCAAAAACGTGCAAACGATTATCTAAGTTCGTTCCGCGGCGAACTCAAGATAGGCCGCGGACACGACAGTTTTCATAATATAAGCAGTTTTGCCACAAATGGTTGTAACAGTAATTGGTGGAGAAGAGCAGAAGTAAATAGTCCTCAAATGGCTTCAATTCTGCTTTACTGTCTACATACATTTCTTGAGATTTACAGATACTTTCTCAAAAAAAGAATTTTGTATAGATTGGATTCCCGAGAAACCCCCAAATGTTAGGAAATGTAACATGTTTATGGCCGGAAGAGTTGTTCGGATCAAGCCATGTTGGTGTGTGAAGCACCAATCACGTCAGACTGTTTAACCATGAGATCCATACGAGGTTACCAGGATGACCAGGAGTGGTTAACGCTCGTTAAACCCTTTAAACCCTTTTTACATACGAGGTGGAAGGTGGCCACCATGAGAGCTGGTTACCATACATTTCATTAACGGTGGTTATATCTTACGACATGGTCTCTTCTGCGTCTTGCAAACTTTGGATTAAAGCCAAGGCTTAATTTGGGGCGGAACGGTCCGGTTTTTTTTTGGTTTTTTGTTTCTTTTACAAAGATTGCTAGCTGCATTTCAGGTATTTTTGCTGTTGCGCCGGCTGCTGTGTGGCTGTCGTAATCATTACTTTTCAGAACTTTTTCGGTTGTCAAGGAGTAGTTGGGCTTGTTTACCCCAAACACAGTTGCGTGTCAAAACTGAAAGTAAGTTGAGCTAATGTTAGGTTTGTGTTGTAGTTTTTTTTGTGTTGTAGTTTTTTTTTTTTTGCCATTTTCCTCATTCAGACAAACAGTGCTGAAAATAGTTGAAATCAACTGCAAAATAACATGTGAAACCCCGCAAGAGCTAAGGCACTCCTCAAGTTTACCCCACAGAAAGTAGTGATATCAAAACCAAAATGGCGCCACCAAGTTTGGTCTGAACCGAGATCACCTGCGCTTAAAGTGGCACTATCACCGATTGAAATGCGAACGAAAGTACCCTGGCGCCAACTAGCGGCAGTGATATTGTTAGCCTTTATAGCTTGCTCCCTGGTGCATTCCCGTTATGCATTCCTTCGCCTGGTGCAAGCAAGAGCTATATAGTACAACATAGCGCTAGATGTTGTCAGATTTCGTCTGCTTCCAATCGGTGATAGTGCCACTTTAACGGACAACCAAGAAAGTTATCCTAATTTTAAGAAATGTCCTGTGAATGTTCCGTTTTAAAAAGACGAGAAGACAGTCATTCAGACTAAGGGCTCGTTTACGCAACGACAGTTTTCTCGCTCACTAGCTAAAGGGCACGTTTACGCAACCACTCGCTTTTGCATTCTCGCAGCTAGAAGCTAGAAATCACCTCAAATTCCAACATGGCGGCGGTTTTATGTGTGCCGCCTCGCAACGAAAACAGCAAATAACGTGAGTTCAGAAGCGTTTGGGAAAATTGTTTCGTCATGAGGAATTCTTTATATTATTGGCACGGATTATAAGACTGCAAGTATTTACTCAAACGATGTCGGATTTAGCTAATCCATTTAACGTTGTTACCATGGTAACAACGTTACCAGATTGCCATCGCGATTGAGTTCTAGCTGCGAGAATGCGAAGGCGAGTCGTTGCGTAAACGAGCCCTCACTTTGATCAATACTAAATTTGATGGCTGCTTCTCGCCTTTACCGGAGTATGCGGCTTTCGAGTTCTCTATGCGTGTTAGTAACCATGGCAACGACGCAGACGCAAATCTTCTCCTCGTGCCTCGTGACACGGCGTACGATGCTTGCAACATTTGAGCGTCGATTTATGACAACAAGAAAACAATTTTTACTGCAGTACAAGACGACGGACTGTTTTTTGTATGCCGGTATTCGATGTTTTGTCTTCGATTCAATAGCCACGAAATGGACGCCATGTTGGATTTTGAATTCTCGCTGCGAGAAGCTATTTATTTTACCGACGTTTGATCATTGCTAGAAGCTGTACTTTAAGGGCGAATAGCAAATTTTGGAAATAGCGTGAAATGACAACAATCTTGTAGCAATGTTTAAAATTACTGTAGCACTTTGTTCTTTGTCCGTGTTGTTATTTATAATACATACAATTTGTTATCTATTACCGCATTCATTTAGTAACAACGGGAAACTAATCGTAAATAAATAACGGTAAATAAATAATAACTAACTAGCAAATAGCTTTCGGCGAGCGAGAAGTCCTTTTTGCGTGAACGCGCCCTAAGTCTGGTTAAACTGGACAATTTTGCCTCCAATTGGAATGAAACACTGTTTATCTTCGGACAAAAAAAAATAAACCATTTTGTACGCGCCAAGCAAACAACCCTCCTTGCTAAACTTTTCTTTCTTTAGTTGAAGCAGCCTACCTTACTTCTCAGGCTCGGCCTGACCATACTTTTGGCACATTTTTCCCAGGGTACATTTTTCCCATTGCCAAAAAAAAGTGAGTGCCCTTCGGATTGTTTTACCGCTAATGAGTGTTCCTTTCGGGCACAAATCGGTCTCTTCACTCCTTCTCTCTCCATCCTTCATTTCCGTTGTCAAGCTCTTTCTTCCCCTCACCCCCACACATTTCAGCAAAGAAGAAATTTCAATAAAAGTATGAAATTCTACAACAACAAAAAGTGAATTTTATAATACAGAATATGTTTTGAAAAATATACACTAACTAGATCCGACAGTCGAACATAAAAAAAGCAAAAGCTTCCTGGATTCGCTTCTAGACTATGCATGGGGAGCTTACAGCTCTTCCCCAGATCACCCAGCAATGGTTGGAGGGTGCACCACCACCAGGCGTGAAAGTAAGTCCATGGTAAAACCAATGGCATCCACGTCATCCCTCCAAGTAGCACAGGTGCCCATTCTACGCCAGGCCGACTGTTATTTCCGACATGGAAATAGGGTGAGGTTTCTACTTGATGTGTTGAGTGATCGAGCCGGTCTTTCCATTTAAAGATCAGTGTTTGTCTAGCTTGGTGGCGCTGCAACACTTCCAACAAGCAGATTTATTTTTCTTGTGTTATGAGAGCTTGTATTTTCACCAAATAACTAGTTTTCGTAAAGATGTGATTTGAAATCTGCTATTTATTGGAAAATATTTCTTTTAATGAACTTATTTAAGAGAAACCAGAACTATTTCAATTTGATATTTTTTATTTGTTAAAATGTGTGGTCCAACCCTTACCCATTACCGTGAATTGCTCGATACTGGACCACAGTTTTCGCGTAGTCGGCAGGTTTGTGTGGTCTCTGCTTCGATCGTTAAATAATTTTTGGGAGGTCTGTATTGATCTCGTAATTATTAAATAAAAGACAGAATGTTGTACGGTGCGATCCGTTCAGGGATTAGAGGGATGTTCCATCTTCGGAAAAATAACCATACGCACTGGCTTGTACATGACGTCACCCATGGAAACTGAGTTACCACCCGTTATCAGCAAGGGTTTCACAGGCATGCTAGACTCACTCACTCACTCATTGACGCCAACGAAGGAGTGCGAGGTCCGCCACTATTTAGGCAAAACAAATGGCTGGTGCATACAACGTGTACACTGTTCTAGTAATTTGTTACTCACGGGGACCGTTTTGCAAAAATGAAAGGAGAAGTAATGGGTTATAGCATGGATTTTGCAACAATGGGTCGGTATAAGCTATTTTAAAATGCACACTTTTGGTTAGAGCGGCGTCCCAGGAGGTGTGGAATCGTCCGAAGGGGCGAAGCCAAAAAGGATGTTCTACACCTCCGAGGACGTTGTTCTACCAAAAGTGTGCATTAAATCGCTTATACCGGCACATTTTTTTGCATAACCATGCTGTAACTTTCTTATTACCCTACCTTCATTTCGTGTAGCAGCAGCGCCGAACAGAAATACCGTTGTCGGAAGAAGGAAAAAGTTTTAATTTCCTTGTTTTCCGCAAGCTCGAACAGCAATCTAGCAACAATGCTTTAACAGTGTGCTTTGATATGACGTTTCAAGCGTCGTATTGTTACAATTTCCATTGTTTGTCGAAGGAGAAATTCGGAATCAAGCAACAGTCCGTTACCCCGAGCAACGATGATTTAACAATACGTTTTGAACGGACATACCATGTGGGATATTGTTACGAAAGTTTGGTCGTAGTCGGACGGGGCAAAACTTTATTTCCCTTGTTCGCTTCGGAATCAACCAATAATGCCGCTGATAGAGCTGCTGCAGTTGTAAAGAAAGTAACGTTGGAGGTTGTAAGCAAGTACTGCTAGTACTAGTACTGCTATAGCTGCAACAAAATCATGGACATCGAGCTAAAAGCATGAAATTTGGTACATAAGTTATTCATAGCAGTACAGATCGAACTAGATATGGGATCTTCTCCAAAGCCACGTAACGCTTTCCCCCCCCCCCCCTTCCCCGTGCCCCCTACCGGGGAGCCTGACGAACAAATTCTTGCAGACAGTGCTAAAAGAATGAAATTTGGTACACAAGTCATTCTTAAGAGTGTAAATCGAACTAGCTATGGAACTCCCATGAAATCCCTCCCAAGGCCCCTCAGCACCCCCTATGCCTGCTCCATGAGGCTGATATGCGTCAAATTCTTGCTGGTCGTGCTAAAAGCGTGCATTGTGGTACACTAGTCATTCTTAGTAGTAGAACTCGAACCAGCCATGGATCTCCATGAAATATCACCAAAGCCTTCCTCACCGCCCCTGCTCTCTTCCTCTGTACCCCCGTGAATCATCAATGACCAACAAATCTACTGTAAGCACCCATTGTAGCATTCAAAATTGAACTACATATGGAACCCCTAAGGACATGAGATATTCCGAAGGACCCCAGTCCCTCTCTGTGAACTCCATGACGCTGATGACCAACAAATTCTTGTTCGATATGTACTGCTGAGAATTACTTGTGTACCATATTTCATCCTATTAGTTCCATCTGTAAGAATTTCTTGAATAAGCGTTAGGGAGGAGGCACATGGATACGCTGGGGGGGGGGTATCTTAAGTGGATCCCACAGCTAATTCGATTTATACTGCAGAGCATAACTTGTGCACCAAATTTCGCTTTTATAGCTCTATCTGCAAGACTTTATTGGTCAAGCCTCAGGGAGGGGGGGGGGGGGGCAGGCGCACGGGTGGTCTTGGGAGATTATTTCATATGGGTTCCACGGCTGGTTGTACTGCTAAGAATGACTTGTGTACCAATTCATGTTTTGTCACGATCAGCAAGAAATCGTTGATCAGTAACCTCATAGAGGTGAGTGTGGTCGTGGCGCAAGAAGGGGCCTCAGGGGGTAACTCGAGGGGGTTCCTCGATTTGTTCGATTTGTAAGCTAAGAATGACTGGTGTACCAAATTTAATGGCTTTTAGCTCGATTTGCATGATTAGCCCAAATTCTGGCCTGTAACAACTGTACTATACCTAGCGGTCGAACGGGTGCTCATGTTAAATTATAGCTTAAAACGTAGGTATGAACAAGACCTAGGTACTTTTGAACGCAGTTTTAATGTAATTACAATATTCGTATTGTTGTTCTTCTTGTTGGGGAAATTTTGCTCTCACCAAAAGATCGAATCAACGAAACGATTTTCAACTTTTATAGCTTAAAATTGAGTATTATTATAAAAATTATTTTAAGGTGATTGCAATATTCTTTTTGTTGTTATTCTTGATACAAGAAAAAAATAACAGATATTAGTACTGCAAAACGGTTAAGCGTATAAAATACGGATGTAAGCTTTAAAAATCTTAAAGCCTCAAAAGAACAGATAGTAGAAAAAGACATGTAAACCATCAGCATCGCCCTAATATGTGTAAAAGAAGCTAGAGCTTGTTTTTTGGAACGCTGGAGATTGTTTTACAGGTATTAGTGTGCTGCTGATGGCTTTTGCTTATATCTGTTCCTTTAGAGCGCTAAGTTTTTTGAGGCTTACGTCCGTATTTTATATGCTTAAGCGTTTTTTAATACTAATCCGATTACAGTATTTCGTACCGAATGGGACTCTTCCAAACTAAGGCTAATGTCGATTTGAAAGGTAATGCGGACCAAACGAATTCAAGAGTTTCCCTGTTCCATAATCAAGTGACCTGGATGAAACGTCGTTTCCTGTTGCCGCCAATAAATTTTTTTTCTTGGGCCGAAAGATGATTTAGAGGAAACTTCCTTCCTCATGAATGGCTGCGCCTCCCGATTCACTTATGGAGCTACCCCTCCTTTGGAGGAACATTTACAATTGATAAATTAGGCACAGGCCTGAAACGATTCTCCTCAAGAGGCACGTGATAGAAGGCTCAGTACCACACTGTTGCTAACGGGCGAAACATCTTCTACAAAAACGTATACCAGGGAACTTAGGTTAGGGTGCGCCAGAAGAATTTCGGTAACTTCTTTACTGCTTCTAGGAGGTGCCAAAAATCGAATCGTACAATACCCGTTGTAGTTTTACTGTACTCCACCTTCGTTCCGTTTGCCACGAGGTGACGAGGACTAGGATGACGGTTTCAATTGATGATGTCTTTATGTGGAATTGAACTGTATAGATGAGACATTGAATTTAAACATAAAACTATCGAGAGTTTAAGGCTTTACTTGACGATCGCATGTACAAGGTAAAAACCGGAAGTGAGCTAACGACAACGCCACTTCTTCATAGCGGTATAGCATGCAAACTACAGCACTGATTATACATATAATATCTCGACGATACACATGCTGACTAAATTAAACATACTGGCGCTCACTGAATCATATAAAATTGTTTTTCAACATCAATTACACAGGACGGAAAGCCAATAGCTCAAGATGGGTTAAATAAATACGGATGCGAACCTATTTACATTGCCTTTTGGACTTAATATATCAGACTGCCTGAGCGGGGAATCGAACCCACGACCTTTGAGATCAAAGGCTGAGATCCTACCGCTGAGCCATACTGACACGGCCAAAAGGAAACATCCATAGGCAGTATTTAACACGCACACATATATACAAACGTAGTCTTTTCCGATCGCCACTGGCGGTACTCTTGTTTGCGGGCTACACACCAGTGAAATTGAAAGGAACACACAATAAAGCGTGAAATAATGGGTTAACCAGGACGGATAGCCGATGGGTATGATGGGTGCATCCGTATTTATTGAACCCATCTTGAGCCATTGGCTTTCCGTCCTGTGTAGGGCTTGCGTCAAGTCAACACAAACCCTACAATGGCAGCTAAAAGACGCCACAACATGCTAACTAAAGAAAAGAAAAGAAATTGCTCACATCAGCGAGACTCACAGCAAACGGTAATGACTTTCAGTGATAATTCATGGTAAAAATTATGCTATCTAGGTTTTAACCCTAATAAGTAAACCGGTTCCAAATCTGCGTTTCAAAACGGTCGATATGCAGGGTGAGTCAGAATTCCGTATCAGGGGCCGGCATTTTGTAGCAGTGAACATTCTTTCAATAATAAGTTGGTAGACTTAGCAAAGTGGTCTGGGGCTATTTATCCATGCGTGAGTGAATGACCTTGACATGTCCCTTCAAGGTCATCTCACTGCTAACTTCTAAACCATGCATCCTAGAAAATCCGTGTAAATTAGAAAAGTGTAGCGAACCACAAACCAATGCCAAAGCAAAAAAATGGAATGAAATTCGGAGCAAATGGCTGGGAGCTACAGTCAGTCAAAGATGGTGGTATAATCTGCACTGCAGTATGCCGGGGTAGGCAGGTTTAAGGCAAGAAATGAATGTAGAAAAGGCAGTGCAGAGAAAGTTCACGTTAGACTAAACATGAAAACAATTCGTGCTCCAGGCAGCGCATGCAGCTCTAAGCAAACGACTGCAAGATTGCATTGTTGTTGACGGTGGTCACGGGAGAGAAAAGGTGCGACGTTGTGCAGTGTAGCACAATGGTGCGTGTGTGACTGAACGCGCGGTGCATTGTGAATTGTGTAGTTGTTATGGTTCTTTGATGGTTTAGAGTTGTCAGGGTGATTGCTATGTTGTAACAGTTTTGTGAGTGTTCTGGTGAGTAGCGTAATCCCCTTTATGTTTAGGCGCATAGCGACAGGCTGAGGCCTCAATAAAATTGCACTAGCGGAGTCGCTCGCTCATTCCGCGTCATCTCGCTCCCCCTTCCCCCTCCCCCCGTCTGCCCCCCCCCCACCCCTCATTTAATTTGCCGTTCGGTCGGTAGATGGCGGAGCTGGCATCGTATGCAGCTGCTGCTGCTGCAGATGCAGATGGCTGCTGCCTCTTTGGCTGCTACCGATGGCTGAGTTGCGGAAGTTGTGTAATTATATGTATGCACATTTAACAGTTTCAGTAGGCGCAACTTGCGTTTGTTACCTTTGCTACAATAAATACTGTATTGAATGGTGCACTACATCATGTTTAGGCACTGTTTTAAACTTTTAATTTGCGTAGCATAGTGAGGCATGGCACGCAATCAAGTGACGTTACTTACTTGTTTCGTTACTTACAGTTGTTTGTTACAAATATTGCAGAATATTCACTTTCGTTTCCAATCTCTGGATGGGATACCTGCCTGCCTACCCCGGTATACTGCAGTGCAGTTTATACCACCTATCTTTGACTGACTGTAACTCGATCCTTTACTTTTGCACCGAATTTTAATCTGTTTTTTTTTTCTCTTTAGCATTCGTTTGTGGTTCTCTACACCTTTCTAATTTACACCGATTTTCTAGGACGCATGGTTTAGAAGACAGCAGTGAGATGACCTTGAAGGGACATGTCAAGGTCGTTCACTCACGCTTGGTCAAATAGCCCTAGACCACTTTGTAAACTTACCAACTCATTATTGAAAGAATGTTCATTGCTGCAAACTGCTGGCCCCTGATACGGTCTGCTGACTCACCAAGTACAAAAATAAGCGCCGGTGATGTCGTTAGGCTTAACTTTACCGCTAGCTTTGTAATACGGGGCAAGGTAGCCTAATGGTTAGCACGACCATTTCATGTCCAAGAGGTCCCGAGTTCGATCCTGAGATCAGCCTCACCTGGTATTTTCGGGAAGAGAAGGGCCGTTGATGTCTCGTGCTCATGTCGATTGTGGCATGTAAAAGATCCTAGGAATTTCCGATTGGCATTGCCTAGCAAAATTGTCCCTTTCTCCTTCTGGCGCCATGGCTTCGGCTGGGAGCGCGGCAAACCTACAGTTTGCTTTCCGGTGCACGTGGGTGCACCAACTTTACTCTCAATAATTAAGGAGGCACGTGGTTTGTCTGTTTCATAAACATATATTTATTTGTTTGTTCCTTCGCTCGTTGAAAATATAAGGCTTGGCAGAACAAGATATCGGTAAATGGCAGATATGGATGCTGTAGCTTGTCATTTGGTGGCAATCCCCCTTTAAAGAGTGATGTCACTTAGAACCAAAGCTGACTGGGGTAGAAGTTGCATATCTTGCCTCCAGCCTCAATGCCAATTAATGCACGTGCTGGTAAGTTGATGGTTTTTCAGCGTTGTTTTGGTAACCAAACAGAAGATCGGGTGGCGTTGCAATGCTGCATCAATAATTGGTCTGGAACTGGGAAGGGAGACTCGCAGCTTCTCGCCCAAACATCCTTGTGGAATATGAAGCGAGAGTAGCAGTTCGTATATACCCTCCCACATCTGTAAATATTTATTAACTCCCGGCAATATTTATCCTAACAACCATCATATAGGTCAATATTAGCAGGGTAAATGTCTGTTTACAGGACAATGTAACGAAGAGCAGTTAAAATCGAAACCCTTCCTTACAATCCGCGCTTCCCTGAATATCCTCTCCTTCCCTGCTTTTAGGGTGTTAGGAATGTCAAGGGATGGTTAACAACTTTTAGGTAGCAATGATTGTTCCGAAACATGAACTCACATATGATCACACTCTTTAGCGCTACTCTTTCCCACCGAAATAGCGAAATACCTTCCCTGAATTTTCACGATTTTCCAGAGGAGATGGGGGTTAAATTCCAGGCTATTTACTGTAATTTCAGAAAGGACAATTTTTATATGTTTTAATGTTTTACTTGTTTATAGGACTGACAGTGCAAAAGCCTAATAGCCATATTAAATGAACTTCAGCACAGAAGTATATATAGCCTAAGGACGACATTTTTTTTTCAACAATGCCTTATCATAATGTGTTTAATGCACTAAGGCCTACGCCTAAAAGTGTGGCTTTATTTTTTTTCCTGAGTTTTACAGGTTTTCGTGAAAAATCAGAAAATTCCCCCAGTTTTCTCTGAGTTTCAAACGTGCTTTAAATGCCTTGTTTTTTCCAGTTTTTTCCAGATAGGAGGGAACACTGTACTACACAGAAGTGACAATACCGTCATGGTGGAGCCAGTAATTGGGTTAGCTGCAAGACGCACTGGATAAACATGCGTCTTAGTGAAGCTAATGCTGTCTGTTAGAGCGGATTTCTTAGGCCTAAAACACGCGATTTTTTCCGATTCCTTGGCAGTTGATTACATTTTTAGCGACTGGGATCTTTTCTTTTCCGATTACAATTTCGCAACATTAAGGATTGGAGAAAACAACGGTTTTTAGGCCTAAGAAATCCGCTCTCAAAGCACAGATTTGACTATAGAAGTGCCGTTGTTACCTCCATTTTAATCCAGTGCACCTTGTAGTTGGCTTTCCAAATGATACGTTGTAGCCAATATGGCGTTACTGTTAGTGCTCTATTGTTTCAGCTTGTCATGGTAACAAGATCGTCTTTTTCCAGTAATAAGCAACCGATATCACCTTTATTTTATCGAGGATTCACTCTACGCAAACTCACCAATAATTTCCGTATATGGATCTTTTCTGCAAGTCTGCAAAAAAAATGCCTCCTTCATCATCTGCCAACCAACAGACTGCGCATGCTCACCAACGATGACAGCAACGATGAAACTATCCTAGAAATAAAAAAAAAAGAATAGTAACGTAACGAAAAAAAGCAGCCTTCTTTTTTCTTTTCTTTTGGCCAGAGTTCACACACCGGAAGGGTGTCCTTAGCAGAGAGAGAGAGAGAGAGAGAGAGCCGATCTGCCGGAAGAACCAATCGTCACGTGTCTAGCGTTTAAGAGTGAACGAATCAATTCGTAAGGTCGGCACCGAAGACCAAGACTCTTCGACGGAAGAAACTAATATCCGTTGGCGCCGAGGCTTCGTTCTTTCGTTTCCATCGTTACGCTCTCCATCGTCAGTTCGTCCGCATCTCGAGGAAGGCAGGCAGGGAAGGACTGCAAGCCCGAGGGGCAATGGGGGAATGGCACCTCCTTCAACACCGAGGTCAAGTTTCCGTCCCTGAGCTGAAGTCTAATGGGAACTGAACTCATCGTGTTTGGCAGAAGTGAAGAAAAAGAAAGAAAAAAAAAGGAAAAGAGGTAGACGACCGTGAAGGTGAAAAAGTCCTATTTGAGGAATAGATCCGATAAGTTGAAATGGACTTAGGTTTCACTTTCCGACGCTTAACCCAACTTTTATCGACACGTGAGATTCGGATTGTTCGACTTTGTACCAACTGCCATGACGGGGGATTTTTAGGTTTAAATGTGCCTATTTTCTGCCTATTTTTAGGTTTAAAGGGTGCACGGGTAGCTGCGAGCACTGGGGCGTCAGACTCGATAGGCGTTCTGGTCCTTGCTGTACATCTCTGGCTTCCTACAGACCAGGGTTCGATCCTGGTGATGGGAAGTGTATATGTACGGGTTTTTCTCCAGTTGTTTCCCGCCCATTGCGCGAGGGTTTCCTCCGGGTACTCCGGTTTCCTCCCTTACGCGGCAAAAACCAACTCTTTTGATGGTGGTATCTTCCACTTAACATCTGCCGCTTGGGTTTGGGTGGGTGGACGCCTTGTGCGTCGTCTATTTCTATTTCTATTTACCGAATGACAGGCTTCAGCATCTAGCGCCGTCTACCATTATTTAGATCTACGTAGCACTTGATTTCAACAAGCGAAGGAATGCGCGAAGAAATTTCTTTTTTATACAACGAACAAGCCACCATATGCCTCCTTAATTATTGAGTGTAAAGTTGGTGCGTCTATGTGCACCAGGAAACAAGCGGCGAAAGTTAACGATATCACTGTAGCTAGATGATATTGTTAACCTTGAGCCGTTGGACGCACCAACGGTTCAAAATCTTCGTTTCAAAATGGTCGATAGCTGGAAAAAAGCTCCCGTGATGTCGTTAGGCATAACGTAACTGCTTGCTCCTTAGTGCACGTGGATATACTAACTTTACACTCAATAATTAGGAGAGACGTGGCTTGTTTGTGTTTATAAGAAGACATTTATTTCTATGTTCCTTCACTTATTGAAGGTAAGGGCTAGACAGAACTACGTAGTAGTGGTAAATGGTTGTAGAATAGATGCTGCAGCCTGTAATTTGATGGCAGTCCCCGTTTAAGGCTGATTATTCAGACACCTTACATGCCTGCTTTGTCGTCCGTTAGGGAAGCAAACTCAAGGTAGCTGAGCCGTTAGTAGGTGAACGTTAATTTATTGGCGTTTGGAGCCATAGTGTCACAACATAATGGAAGACTACTACAAAACTGCTTTACAACTTAAGCCGCTTCCACACTGGACCCGGAACGCGGTGTTGACAATTGTGTTTCTTGGTTTAATATATTAATATTTACAGGTTATATCCGTTTCTTTAAGATAACGTAAAGGTCCAGGCCTCGACTTGCACCCACAGGCAAAACCCGACACCCTTCTTTCCTTACCCCCTTCCACACTCAGACATCGCGTCCAAGGTCAGGACTTTAGTTAATGTTTCTCTCGCTACGACATGTTCGGCGCTATCGCTGTTCCTTTCTCCCCTCCCTCTCCCGTCCCCTCCTCCTACTTTCCCTCTCTCTTGCTATTGCTTATCAGCGTTCCAAGCGTCAAAACGTTTCCCTAAAGAGCGGGCCCGCGCTCCAAACCTTTTCACACTGAAACACGGGGTCGGGGTCGGACCTCGAGCAGGACTTGAAAGTCGTGGTCGAGTCCGGACCCAAGTCGGAGTCGAGTGTGGAAAGGGCAACCTCGGGTCTGGGGCGGGCCCGGGATGGGTCCGGACTTTTTCCCCAGTGTGGAAGGGGTATTAATGAAAATGGACATGGTAAATGAACCATGAAACAATAAATATTCAGTAAATTCTGTTATGTGCCCTTACGTTATTTTAAAGAAACGGATATAACCTGTAAATCTATATATATATAATTACGCAAGATCCGCAACGCAGTCATCTGCATCTGCAGCGCAGCAGCAAGCAGGACATACAATGCCATCTCCGCCATCTACCGACGGAAGGGCAAATTATAAGAGTAACAGCCAAGGCCCGCTGAGATAGTAGCTGCGCCCAGAACGCAACAGCCAGCAGCGCGAACATACGAATCTACAAACTGTGAGCAATAATTACAATTAGTTTGCGTCGAATGTTATACGGTAAATGGTACTCCCAGAAATCCCTACCAAATAACGTATACCTTTTCCGTTACCCGTTCGTACAGACCTCGGAAGATTACAGGTTCGCTCACCGTTTTAGTGAGTCACTCTCTAATTGATCGTGGAGGGAGCTAGGGGAGTAAAATACTAGGTTTTTGACAATAGTTTATTCTTTACTTAAGTTTAACAAAATATAAATACGAATGGTAAGTCTCAGTACAATAAGTGACGAAATAACTTCTATGATAATAAACAACGTGTGGTTGTCGATAAATTTGTCTCCTATAGAAGTAAGGTAGAAAGAGGGAGTGTCACTAGTCACCGTAGGTGTGTCACTATAATATAATTTAATATATATTTAATATAATATAATATAATTTGGCTAAAGTTCTAAATGAAGATGCCAAAAGAAGTATTAGTATTAATGAAGAGGCAACTTTCCAATATAAGAATTCGATCCAACTCACCCATTTAGGACATAAAGCCGTAGTTCTTGGCCGTCGACCCATTTGGCTGGTTTGACATATTCCAGGGTTGATGATAGTTTCTACGAGTCTATCAGGAAGTCCATGAGGAAGTCTAGTTGTATGGCCTTTTGGGGTTTTATATCGTCTTGTACCGGAACATTAATTTTGCTAAATCATCCTTCGTATGGTGAGTTGCTGTTTTAGAATATTCTAGTGACTTCTACCTACGTTTCATGATGCAATTTCACATCTGTTTTGCAAAGTCTAATAACGGATGTAAGAATCCGTTTCTTGAATGATTCCGACATTTTCTCCTTCACAATTTGAAATGAATTGCAATTTCTATAATGACTAATGATGACAATCGAAAAACACAATAAAAGATAAAATAAACAGTTCTTAAATAACTATTTAGGCTAACTCTAATATATCATAAATGCTATAATAAAAGTAAAATAAAATAAATTCAATAGTTGCATCTATAAAAGGTGCAAAGTGATTTAGATATTTTCATATCTGTAGTAATTGTCCTTCTTAATCACACATAAATGTTCTAGAGTTCACCAGATATAAGGGGATGTATTTCATCTTTATTTATTCATCCCTTCTTTGTATATGCTATTTTCTCTGTAATGTAAGCAGTTCTGTTTGTTACTGGTTTATAGTTTATGTTGCTTGATGTAAGTTCCCATGGATGTTACTCTTGTGGTTGAATTGGTAGGGGAGGGGTGTATTATTGTCTTTGCTATTTTGTCACATAAGTGATCGTGACACGAAATAATCAGCACATGATTTTGTGATGCTCTTGGAATCAAAGAAATTACTGGAAGCTTAGATCGACGCACTCTCACAATTTGCTTGATCGTTTTAGAGACCTGGAATGTCTGTCAGCAGCAGAAGAGCTGCAGCATCAAAGCTCCTCGAGTGTAGTGAGACGACGCAGAATGAGCGAGCGAAGCGAGCGACTCCGCTGGTATTAATATATTGAACAAAGAAGCACAGTTGTCAACAGCTAAGACTGACAAGTGAGCAGCAAATATGACGAAAAAATTTACCTGCCATCGTGAGTTCGGGAACGGAGCCTGACCTCCAATGTGCTATACGTATGCTAACTAGTCACTATCTTAATCCCTGCATGGTAACTTGCCAATGAATTAACGTCTGTATAGTATAAACCGAGGCTAGGATTCCTGAACTCTAAACCTCCAACCCAACAAACACTAGCAACAACGCAGGTTAATAAAGAAACGGAAATTACATGTAAATATTAGTATTAAACGAAGAAGCAGACTGGAGCCAACATCGTGAACAGCTAAGAATGGCAAGCGAGCAGTACTCCATGACGAAAATACTTCACGTGCCATCGCGAGTGCGGGATTTGAATCCGGGTATTTGGGGTTGACCTTACAATCGATTTTTTTTCAGTTTTGGCCGAAACCGAAACCAATAACGAAACCAGCAATTCGGTTTTCGGCCGAAACTAAAACATGAGCTATACACTAGAGTGGACTGTAGAAACCTTTTTTCGGAATTCCTCATTGGCATGCCTACGTTTCGGTTTATTGGTTTCAGTTTCGGCCAAAACTGAAAAAATCAATTGTAAGGTCAACCCAAATACCCAGATTCAAATCCCGCATTCGCGATGGCACGTGAAGTATTTTTGTCATGGAGTACTGCTCGCTTGCCATTCTTAGCTGTTCACGATGTAGGCTCCAGTCTGCTTCTTCGTTTAATACTACTTGCTCTTGGGTGTCACTATCACACACACAAAAATTTCATCACTTTGGGGTCATGTCTTGAGATTCCCCAAGGGCCTTCAAGTTTAACATTGTACTAGCGGAGTCGCTCGCTTCGCTTGCTCATTCCGCATCGTTTCGCTACTCTCAAGGAGCTTTCATGCTGCAATTCTTGTGCTGTTGACAGACATTTCACGTCTGAAACGATCAAGAAAATGGTCAGAGTGCAGTGCGCGTTTTACGTAAGACTTTGACTTTGACTTTATTGAGCTGGAAGACCCCAAAGATCATGCGCTCAGAACTAACCTGCTTAACTAGCTTAACCTAACTTAAAACTATAACAACTGGAAAACCAAACAACCGTTAAAAACCAAACAACCAAACAAGCAAACAACCGCACCTAACCCCACAGTGAAACCCCACATAATGTACCAATGCAAACGGGGGGCGAGCAATCAAGTAAAACGGCCTGTGGCTCAGCAAAAGTCTAACACTATCCTAAGGGAATGTCGCAATGACGCCAAGTATGGAGACACCCCCAGGACTTCACGCATAGGGACTCCCTCATCGCCCAGTGGTCGGCGTCGGTGTGCTGTCCAAAGAGGACACGACAAAAGAAAATGTCGAACAGTCTCGGTCCCCATACCACAGACACAGATAGCCGCACCACCCACACCACCCACCCACCCACCCACCCACCCAAGCCGGTAAAGGTGTGCCCGCAGCTGGACCTGTCTCGTGCGCAGCCTCGAGATCAGACCAGATTCTCGAAGCTGCAGGTGCCCGACAGCAACAGGTACAGAGGTTGACGGGTGTATCTCATAGAGCGTACGCCCCGTGGGACCTCCGCTCCACCGGGCCTGCCACTCCCCATTAGAAACTGGAGAAACAACTGGCTCCAAATCCCTCGGGCCAACAGAAAAGAGAACAGGGTGGCTTCTGGATCCGTAACCGAGACGGGCAAGTTCATCGGCAGTCTCATTCCCGAAGATGCCTGAATGACCGGGCACCCAGGCCAAGAAGACTGAGACACTTGCCTGAGAGGCCTGAAACAGTTTCCATCCAATCTCAAATGCGATTGGGTGAGAGACCATCAAAGACCTGAAGCACCGTTTTAGAAAACCTAATCCTGCAACAGAATCCGAAAAGATGCAGAACCCAGGCAGCCGCAAATCGAGCCCGATATCGATAGCAATCGAGAATGCAATCAGCTCACCGAGAAATGCAGATGGAAGACCGGAAAGAAAAAAAACTAAATTCAAGGTGGAGTCCCGGAACGGAAATTCCCACTCCACCCTCAAAAACATCTGGGTGGAAAGACGCGTCACAGAATATCCTAACGAGTGAGGGAGAGTCCACAGTCCAAAGAGGCTGTTCAGTTCGAAGCAGAGCACCCAGAGCTGCGGCACAGCAGGTCCACGGGCTTGGCGGATGAACCGTGCACGGGTTGGAGAACTTGTGTAGGTTCTCCTGCAGGAGCAAAGTGGCACCAAAACCCAGCGTGCCTAACAATTCCCGAGCGCGTAACGGTAATGTCATGTAGTCCAACAGTATGCGGGTAAGTGGTTCGGCGTTTCCCGTAGGAATAGCCCTATGGCAGATTCTGATCAGAAAACCTTTAGCGCGGATGTCAGCAGGTTGTTCACCTGTTTCAACCAGCAACGCCAAGATAGGGGTTGACGGTAAACAGCCCGACACAACTCTCAGGCACTCATTCAATGCCACCTGAACACTTTGGATAGCAGGCCTGGAATTAACCAAAAACGGCAGGTGGAAATCAGCGCAGGCCCTAACATAGACCCTGTAAAACGTGGTTACAATGGCCCACTTTGCCACCAGCTTATTTGTGGCAAACGATTTCAATATCCTCAGACGAGAGGAAATGCTTTCCCTGACAGCCTTTGCATCACCAACCCAAGTCAATCCTGGGTCCAACCAGAACCCTAGGTACCTAACCTTGGGCCTTGATTTGACCAACGTACCGCTCACAGTAATGGACCCCTCACAGACTTGACCCCTCTTAAATATCATTAATTCTGTCTTGGGACCAGACAGAGCCAGGCCCCTGATAGCTAGCTGCTGAGCACCCCTGGTAATGACTCCCTCTAAAGTAGCAAGAAGCAATGTTAGGTCCCTCCCAACAACCCAGATCGCCACATCATCTGCATAAGCGACAACATTTGCCAGAAGGTTCATATCCACAAGGACAGCATTAATCGTACCGGTGAAGAGAGCCGGGCTCAAACAGCTGCCCTGTGGGAGGCCCCTATCAGTAGAGGAGACACTAGACCAGAACCCGTTAACCCTAGTCGCTAAGCATCGGAGTCCAAGCAGCGCAAGGATAGCATCTTTCAGCTTCTTGCTGACCCCCATGTCTCCCAATGAATGCCCCAGCCAAGCCACATCAACCATGTCGTACGCGGCTTTGATGTCTATAAAAACGACAGCTGCAAAACAGTCATTCACCCAGGCTTCTCTAATTCCCGACTCAAGGTAGAGGACCGCGTCTTGTGCTCCCCTGTTCTTCCTAAAACCAAACTGGGTGCCAAACAGGCTCTCGGAACTTTCCAGTTGCCAAACCAACCTGCTGATCAAAATCCTCTCATAAATCTTCCCAGGGCAGGAGAGGAGAGCTATTGGTCGATAACTAGTGACACTCGTGCGAGTTTTTCCCCTGCCCAGAACAGGAGAGAGAATAGAAAACAGCCAAGATCGAGGAATAGGCGCACCGTCAAATTTAATCTGATAAAAGGCAAGCAACTCACGTCGTCCCTTATCAGACAGGCTCTTCAGATGGGCGTATGAAACCCTGTCAATCCCAACAGCGCCTTCTGAACGGGAGGAATCAACCGCAGCTGTCAATTCTGCCAAAGATAGCGGTGTATCGCAGTGGGACGAGCAATCGTCCAACAGTATAGGTGGAGGAGGACCCGTCTGAGAACCAAAAACGGCAGCAAAATTGCCATTAAATGCCTCTGCCATCCTCAGGCCCTGAAGAACCTCCCCTGCTTGGTCAAAGACCCAGGAAATAGTGGAACGGGAGTCCTGAGGCCGGACAAGAGCCCAAACTCTAGCAGGTGGTAATTCCTGAGAAAGTCGCATGCCGAAGTGAGCCTTCTCCTTACGCAGAATAAATCTCGTTTCCTGCGAAACACCAACAAACTCAAACCATCTAGTGGCCGTTGAAACCCGCTTAAAGCGCTGCCAGGCTCTCCGCCTATCCCTAACTGCTTTAACACAAGTTAACGTCCACCGAGCCGGATGATGGCCCGAAGGACGATAGTCCTGCCTCAGTGAGTTGCCTCTTTTCCTAACCCAACGACCGATCCATGGGGCAAACTCTCCAGAATCAGCTACTGGGTAATTTGACTGCTTCCGTTTAGTGTTAGGCTTCACTGCACAACAAATAACATTCTAACAGTCTGGCCATCCGAGAGCTACGTGCGCATCGATCCATGCTTCCAATAATTTCTTTGATGCCAAGAGCATCGCAAAATCATGTGCTGATTTATTTCGACGCAAAGTAATTGTAATTATTGCTCACAGTTCGTCCATCACATTCCTATACGCGCCTGCATTTCATATGTATCATTAAAAACACACGATTTGTTTGTTTGCACATTTGTAGGTCTTCTCCTCCAGAAGTAATCCCGTATGAAGATGAGAGATGAAAGATTGAAAGAGAGCAAAGCGAGACACACATTGAAAAAGTTTACTATATACGTGGAAATCGCTCGCTCTGCTTGCTCAATTCACGCACCACCGTGCTTTAGAAACACAAATGTCTGGCACCCTTTTAAAACCAGGTTTCCATGCATCAAGTCAGTTGATACAAAACCAATTTATATGTATATGTGTTACGTTGAAAAATACGTCGTCCGTTTAGGTTATTTTTTGCGTGCATCCGTCTCTGGATCATCTCAGTGCGTAACTAATCGCTTCAACACGATCCATGATTCATGTAATTTCTATCATATCAAAAACCAAAACTGGTAAAAGGGGGCCGCCAAGTTCCGAATGGTTCGGCCCTTCAAATGAGTGATATCAACACACCAAAACATTCGCCAACTTAATCGCACCGTATAATACTTTGGACGTTAAATGAAAACTTGAACATTGCTACCGAAAGTAGCAATATTATAGTTTTCATTTAACTTTCGAACTATTAAGTGGTGCGATTAACTTGGCGAATGTTTTGGTGTGTTGATATCACTCTTTTGAAGGGCCGAACCATTCGGAACTTGGCGGCCCCCTTTTACCAGTTTTGGTTTTTGATAGGATATAACTCCTTTTTTTACAATTGTGCATTTACTCAACTCCACTACCGTACAGATTTGTAATAAAGTGCCACGTCAACAAGAAATTGGTTTTCAACACTTTGCTATTACCTTTTGCCTATAGGCCGAATCATTGTCAATTTTGTCACCTTTTTATAAGTTCTTGGTTTGGTTTTAATTTTGTTGTAATTTGTTTTACTTAGTTAGTTTGGAGTGTTGATATCACTCCTTTGAAGGGCCGAACCACTCTCAACTTGGTGGCCTTTTTACCAGTTTTTGGCTTTGCTTATTTTGCTTTGTATTTACAGTTGGTTTATTTTTCGTGAATTGAATGTGAATACAATTTCTTTGGCAACGTTGTTTAGATTTATCGTGATACACTGGTGTGTGTCTAGGCACGCACGTCAGTATTTACGTTGTCATTGTCCGAACTTTGGCCGTCCAATGAGAGACGATGCCGACAATACTATCAATGGTTTTAATAATATTTTCGTTCTTATGCGCTCTCCCACGGCATCCCCGTTACGCCCCTAAGCTTCAAACCATAAAAGGTAAGCAGTTCGTAATGTACTGCACCCATTCATCCAATTTCATAGCTGGAAGCCTTACCGTTATCTAGGTATCGATGAATAATCACCCTATGGGATTTAACATGGGGATGAGCGGACTCTAGTAACTAGCTCTAGCTAGGTAGTAACTGGTAACACATTTTCAACGTTATTGAAGGCCAGATTTTGCATTGAAAGCAGCTTAGCTGGCATTCCTACACCAGTTAATTTTTGCCAGGTGGATCATTGCTCTCGATTTCAACACAATTTAAGCTTTTGTACCTCATTATTATTTTTCCCCAAGTACCTTACTTACTTACTTTATTTCAGAGCTTACAGGCCCACAAATCCATACGCTCTAACTTAAAAACTACTCCTAACCTACTTAACCCCAAGTACCTGAAATGTGCCCAACTATGCTTCAAGATATAAGACACTGTCGCTATGGCGTCGCGCTACAATGGTTTACAACCTCGACAATTGAATTGATGTGATGTTTGTTGTGATGTTTGTTGCCTAACCTGGCACGACACACTAGCGTGTGTCTAGATGTACTGATTATTGTACTGATTATTTCGACGCAAACTAATTGCAAATGTTGCTCACAGTTCGTTCATCACATTCCTCAGCACTTCTTCATTTCACCTACATCATTCCAAACATACGATTTGTTTGTACGTCTTCTCCTTCAGATGCAATCACCTAAGAAGGTGAGAGATGAAAGATTGATAGAGCAAAGCGAAACACATTGAAAAGGTTTAGTTTACGTGGAAATCGCTCGCTTTGCTCGTTCAATCCATGTATCTCCGTGCTTCAGAAACACGAATGTTTGACACCGTTTTAAAACCAAGCCTATTGTTTTGATTTTTTCATGCATCAAGTCCATTAATATAAAACCAATTTTAAAATCCATATTGTGACGTGGTGCATCATTTTCCAGATCATCTCTCTGCTTGCCGGTTACAAACTGAATTCTGTGTTCTAATACGATCATCAAACTAAGCGGACGGATTTTTAATATTTACGTGCAGAAAATAACCCATGTGCCAAAATGAAGCATTTTTTAAAAATTTATTTTAAAGAACAACTATACACTCTACCATATTAAATTTCAGCATCGTAATGGTAATGTAGTTAAAAAACGTATGCGAAGTACGGGATTATCGTGCGCCTTACAGTATTGGCTCAATACTTTTATAAAGTTGCGCTTCTAGCAAACGTCTTATGACCTTAGCTGACAATTTACAATCATAATAATTTCATGCACTACACAACGATCGACGTAAATATAGCTTCCTTATTTGCCGGAAGATCATATAAAATGAATAGTTTTAGCGTTTAAACAAGGATGCACTAACACTGCATTAGTAACTCGACGTGTCGTATGGTAGAATAAAAAAAAAATGTGCAATTGACGCTGAAGACGGACACCGTCGCTCGCCGATCTTGTTCAGCGTTTGCCTCGGTGCATGTTGGTCACGTGATCCTTCAATTTTACACTCAGTGGACCTCTAGTGCAGGGCTTTCAATACCAGCACCTGCCGACATGCAACGTGGCCAACGTATTCTGTCGTTGTTTTTAATTAGCGCTGCAGTATGCGTATCAAAGTTGGAACGACTAAAGAAATTGGTTCATTCCCGAGTTCCGGTAATATTGTTTTTCGAAGAATATACTAATTCGCACCATGGTGTGACGTTATATTCACGGAAAATTGGAAATTAGCCAACAGGAAAAATCATACACTAGAAATAACGTAGTTCAGTAAGCCATTTTTATGCACTTGTAGGGGCGAACTGGGGGCGAACTGGGTAGCCGGTTCGAATCCGGGTCATGCCACTCCGACGAAACTTAAGTGCATAAAGGTGGCTTTCTGAACTACGTTATTTCTAGTGTATGATTTTCGCTGTTGGCTAATTTCCAATTTTCCTTAACGTTATATTCACCACTTCCACCAAAGTAGCCCGAACAGCCAATCAGAGTGCTGCAAGGAAGCACGTGACTTGTGGATTTGCATACAGCGGAGTTTTAAAAAATAAAAGCGCTCTGTTTACAGTTATTAGCTGCTGTTGTCACACACAAAAAAACTCATTAAAAAAACCGACGAGAAACGTCATTTACTTTAGTAAAAAAGCAAACTATAATAAATGGAGATCAGTTTTTTTTTATGAATTTCCGTTTACCGTGCAAACCAACAGTCTCATTTTATAGATGCACTACCTTGCAGTTCTCTGATTGGCTGACATTACTGCTGTCACTTCTACCGGTAAATACTTTCTAGCTGGTGATATCAAAAGAACGGTACATTCAGGGAGCTTCGATTATACAGCTTTGATAGGGTGGACCCACTTAGTATTAAGCTGCACCGCGAGAAACCGTGCGAGATTTGCACAAGGTTTTATTTTAATGGAACGCGTATGACGTTTTTGCCCCCATCGCTTTTCGTGCCATTTATAATATGTTGTTGTGTTGTTGCAGAGCCAACTGTAGGCATTGGCGGCGGTTGTTCGTCGGTTTTACGTGTTTTTAGGTTGGTAAGTCGTTGTTGAAGTAGGATGGTAAGAATTGTAATGTACGAGGATTTATTTTTAATAATAAAGAGTGAGTTATAATGTCTGATCTTAGACTACTGCTCGATGCAAAGCTTTCGGCTCGTAATCTCCAACCAACTGCGGCCGCCATTCACGGCTGGTATTTACTTCATACAGCTGTTTTGCTTTGTTTTCGTTCTTATTTGTATTGCGTAGAGTATAACAATGAACGAAAGTCAAAAAAAAAAAAAAGAACGAAACCAACGTACAAAAGTTGTAACGTAAACGTTGGCCAGTTAGTTACTTTGTTGATCAGTACTTGATCAGGCGTACCGTGTCTTGCAACGATACATTTTTTTAATGTTTACAATCTTAAATTTAAACTAGTCTATAGAAAATGTTTGGCGTATGTGCCCGCTCTAACGTAACGGACATATGAAAAGATCGTAGAAACTTGTATTAGGACGAAGCTGCATCACCGTCCAATTTTTTTTTTTTTTTAGATCGTACGTTTGGACAACTCTCATGTCTGCTTAATAGCGTGAAATTAATGAAAAACGTTGGTAGCGAGATCCTGGTTTTTTAAGTCCCCTCCACAGATGGTCCCCTCTCGCCGGTACGCGCGTTTTAATTTATTGCTTGATGACCAGATTGGAAGTGTGGGTTAAATTTGAACTCTTATAACTAAATTAAACCCATAAAAGAACCGCGATCCCCAACCCCAAATACACTAGTCCCAGTGCTGGGATTCGGTATTAAAATGCTGTAGTCCCGATAAGGAATAACAGTCAACAGTCGACTTTGTCAGGGACGTTCACAGGATTGCTGTGGCCTGGTACAAGCTATGGGGGGAGGGGGGGGTTTCTTTATGCTTTTCCTTTAGTTTCCCTAGCTTGTGAGTAGGTTACTCTATAAACCTATGATGGACAGTGCCCGGCTAATGTGATCACCTAAGCTGAAGAAATTGAAACTCACTGGTTTATCATTCTTCCTTCACCGTGGGGCCATCGGGCCCATGAACTTAATAATATAATACAAGTGCTGCTAGTCTGTCACCAGGATCCAAACACAAGTGCTGACAGTAAAAAATTCTTTCCACGTGGCAGTAAATAAAAATTTGACTTGCTATTGAAAAGTGCCAATCAGTGGCCGAAGTCCCATTCTTTAAATGCTCTAGCCTAGCACCATTGCCAGGTTCAAATTTCCAAATGCTCGAGTCTTGGCTGTGAGAGATAGTGGGCAAAAAAACAAGTGGAATCACAGCCAATGATTTTCCGCTACTAATTTTAAAAGCTGTGTTTTCACCACATCCGGAACTGCTTCCCTTTAGTTATTGGCTGATTATCGTTAATTATGTTCAATGCCCAAATATTTAATCTAAGAAGCTTCATTGGTTCACCACTAAATGACCAACTGTTCATGACCCAGCAGGTACCGCTATCTTGACCCTCTCTGTATAGTTTTGCACCCCCCCCCCCCCGAAAGAAATCGGAAAACAAAATCAAATGCTATACTGTTTAGCTTGCCCTCAGCACTAAACAATGTTGCTTGCCACTAGCCGCATAGCGAGGAGCAATCTGTCTGAAGTTGGCAATTTCAGTTTTAGATAGACTCATAATTATTTTTCTCCCTAACCTAACACCCCTCCCCTCCCCCACAAGTTTTAGCCCATTCGATAATGGCATTGTCAATGTGAAGTGATGGATTGTAACAGTATTAATGTTGGGTTCAGTCCTGTACATGATGGCAAGGATGCTAATGCTCATAGTCCCTGCACAAAATCTTTTTCTGTAAGTCGCTCAGCTGCTGTGAAATTTGCATCCGTAGCTTAGTCTGCCAGAAGAAAAAAATATGGCTAAGCCAAAAAGTAATCAACGCAGCAACTGATAATAATGCAGTGTCAATGAAAGTTTGTGTTATGTTTCTTGGACCAGTCAGTTATTATCTGGCTTCCAACATAGTTATTTTATTTTTTATTTTATTGACTTGAATGAAAGTGTATCTTTGTAATGTGAGTGATGATTTATGCACAAACATTGCCTAAAAGGCAGGGTCGCTGCTAGGAATTTGTTGGGGGGGGGGGGGGAACAAACCCCAAACCCCCCCCCCCCCCCCCCCCCCTCAAAACGAAAATACTGTCCAACAACCAAAACATGAAAACAATAATAAAAAAATTAATTTGAACGTTGGTAAGCTTTCTACGCACACACCACACCCATTTAGCTGAAAGTCAGTCATGTTGAAACTAGTCAAACTCATTTTTCTGGCCAAGTCGAAAATTAATTATTTATTCCTTTAAGCCGCCATGAAGTTCAAAATAAATAAATCTTCGGGGTCTAACTGCACGAACCAAGAAACAAGTCTGGTTGTCTTTAAAAGAAATACCTGTAGGCTAGTTTCCCAATTTAAAAAAAAAGTACAGTATTAAAAAAAACGCTCCCACCAACTAACCTCAGTTTTTATTTCATTGTTACGACAATCCAACTTAGGCCTGATGGAAAAATAAAGGAATTTTTAAAAATAAACCTCAAATGGTGCCCGAAACGTGATGTAAATCTGAGCATAATGTCACAAACTATTCTATCTAGGGATAAACCAACATTTTCATCAATAATTAGATCAGTATGTGGTTAATTCATTTGCCTTCACTGCCAAACGTGCCTTAGGCACTTGAGAGTTAGTTTCAAAAATTGCTCCAGCTTAACAGTAGTCGGCATTGCATCTGCAAAAAAACCTGTACCGGTCGTTTCCTGTGATAGGATTCCAGAGATCGCTATTTGAGTGTCATTCTCTATTGCTAGCCACCTTTTTGGAGATGTGGCTAAATTAAGGTAAGCTGTTGATTTGCATTGGCAAAATGATGAGTGACGACTGACTACTGACGTCCGAGGTCTTGATACCTATGGTCAGTAGCCCCGGCTCCAAACCTGGATTATGCTGGTTTGACTCGTGACCACCCAGTATATATGGAATTTAAATAAAAATTAAGCCTTGATAATTAATGTGGCTACGAAAGATTTAAACTAAGATGTAGGCTACCCCTGTTGAATAAGACTGCACTGCATGATTGTAAGTAACAGTATTACATTTTATAATTCAAGACTTATCAGAAGTAATAATTGCAGTACTTTTTTACACATGGAATCTTTGTATGTGTTGATCCGAGCTATTGGTAAATTATGTTCTGTTTGTAAATGTATGTGTTCTTGAGGCTAATGCCCTTGTTCTGAAACTCCTAGCTTTGAGTTTTAGAAAGCCTTCAAATTTGGTAGTGCCACTCATGGCCTCTTCCTGTGAAATGCTTACCACTATATCGAAAATGATTTCTGATTTTGTGTGGAGCTAATGATATTTTGGTCACTACAGATTCTTTGGATAATGACCTGCAGTTCAGAACACAAGTCTGTGCATTTGCCAGCGCCTGGAGGCTTAACTGCAACCTACCAGCTACGTTTCAGAACAGTTGGTTGCAGTCACAGCTTTAATGCTGCCCCAAAGTCGGCAAGTGAGCCTCACTTGTCCAGATGAATGAGGCTAATAAGGCTAAACATTGTCAAAAGTTGAAAAGGGCCTACAACTCGTCATGCCAGAAGTTGCTGTGAGTCTCTACCTCATGACACAAGACAAACTACAACAAGAGAAGGCAGCACCATCACTACCAGTGACAGCAAACAAGGCCACATGCCTAGTTCAAAATGTACTGCAACATGTAGCGCGTATAACGATTGTTTTTTATTTTGTGTTTTCCAGGTGAAGGTAACAGATTGCAATTTGTAATATAATTCATAGGACTGTTCTGATAACACTTTTTTATATCCGGTACCGATACTTATGAACAACAAAAGAAAAAACCAATGCAAATAGCTTAACTTAGGCCTACAAATCAGTCTTTCCCAGTTTGCACACAAGTAGTAGGCCCTGGTTGTTTACGTTATTGCACGAATAAAATAAAAAAAAAAATAATAATTCAGTTTGTAGCGCAGAGCTATTGCCTAAGGTGAACAAAAAAACTAAAGTTATACAACCACACGGAAAAAAATAATTTAGTATTGGCTGAAAAATAGATCGTGCTAATCTGATACCGATACGATACTTGTACCGCTACGGAACAGCCCTAATAATTTACCAACCATTTGTCTGTGCAAAAATTGCTTCATTTTTGTTTCAAGTGTAATTCATTCTCCACACAATGTGATCAATTTTTCCTCCTTTTCAACAGATAAAATTTTGGTAGCAAGATGATACATTGGTAGCAAAATGTGAATAATTTGTTCATTTGAGACTACTTGTCTCATAACTTGTAACTTAAGATAGTTAGGATTGGCTTCAAAACGTGGCAGTAAAACAACAATTCTATAACATAAGTGCTGAATTAAAAAATTAGTTTGATTCAGGCGTCTTTCAAGAATAATGGGCCTAAACAAAACGCCTTTCCAATTTACATAGTCATTGGCTTAAGTTACAATTCAGCATCATTTGTTCATCAGATCTCGTGTAGGCTAATTTGTTTTGCAACCGAGCATAATAAAAATGTGCAATGACATGACGTAATACCTGCCTAAAAAAACAGTTCTAGGAGTTTAAAAAACCAGTGAGAACAGCGATTGTTAAAAGACATTATTTCAGAAGTACACACACTAATCACCACTTGTACTCGCAGCCCAGTACTTAGTCTTGAATTTTCGAGGAAATTCCGTTCCTCTTCTAAAGAAATCGAAAATAACGATTTGAAAAATGTCACTACATGTCGAGCGTCAATCGGAATTCGAAGTTCGCTCCAATCCAGACTAAACCACTGATCTGTATCTTTCATGTGGAGATGTCTTAAAGCAGGTCAAGTTCCAGCGCTCGTCGAGTTTGGCTTTCAGATCGGGCGCAAGAATCCCTCTACCAAATGGTAGTAAGGGTCATTAGTGGTATTTGGCATCGAGAAAGTCTTTTATAGCAAGGGACTCAAGTACACGGAGATGCCTCTTGTGCAGGTTGGAATGGAGCACTGGACAAGATACCTCCAGACGAAACATAAAGATATGTGGTTTTGTCTGGACTGGAGCAAATTTCAAATTCCGATTGAAGCTCGACATGCAGTGACGTTTTTTAAATCGTTATTTCGACTTCTGAAGAAGAGGAACGGAATTTCCTCGAAAATTCAAAACTAAGTAATGGACTGTGAGTACAAGTGGTGATTAGTGTGTGTACGTGTACTTCTGAAATAATTGCAGGAGGAATCACGCTTTAAATAAAAACTAGGTTGGCACAATCAAATATTTCAATGGGCTCTTAGACAGGCTAGTTTCATTTTTCAAAACAAACATTCTCAATTAGCAATTTTCAGTGAACTTAATTGGCTCGATACAGAGGTAGATTCCATATCGCTTGTTGTATTAAATCTTCCGTAGGCTATGATTTGCAACCGAACGTAACCTGTATGGAAAAACTGCACTGGACATGACGTACTGTCTACAAATAAACCAATTACACAAGATTTCACTATTCCAAGTTTACTGGCTGGTATAATTAAATGTTTCAGTGGACTCTTGAAGTCTCATTTTTTAAAACAAACTCATTCAATGTGTAGTGCTCAGTGAGCCTAAACATAAATTTGTGTACTCTATAGTGCAGGCTCCAACAAATGCTGTTTTTGTTTCAGCAAAACATAACATCTTTTAAAGCACACTGCTGTGCATAAGTATAATTGTGTGGTAAGTCATTTTCACATTGACTATTGCAGTTTGTGATGAGCTCAACTCGGAAAATAGGACTGTATGTACACTTTTAGGCATCAGTGTTCTACTTGATGTTGTACCTTAGACTATTTGCAAGGTACATTTCAGCCTAACATTGCCAGCAGGCATATGTATACTGTAGTTTGAAAATAAAATTGTAGCACGCGCAGGCTAGCTATCCATTGCTAAGGCAACTTGACGAAAGCCTTCTTAGGTTAACATTTCATGAAAACTTAACGTAACACAGCAATATCTTTGGGATAACGAACAAACTAACTGATGGCTGGCATAAAGCTGGCTTGACTAATAGTTGTGACTTTTACATTTAATGTGCAGCGAAACATATGTTCAGTTCTGCGTGGAAAACTAATAGAACAAACGGACAAATGTAACAGTTTAACAAAGTAAGTTTCAAAACAATGTCATTAAATAAATCCAATCTCTGTTGCTCGTATTTGCAGCTAACATGGAACCGGCTGTCAAAATCCTTTTGGCTTAAATTACAATCTACAATGCAGGAGAAATAGTGTCAGACAATATTCTGTGTCATCTCGTAGGCTACTCTAGCCAAGGCTAGCTTGGAACAAACAGACCAAATCGTTTACGCTGTTTACGTTTTACTTTGCAAGTAAAAAAAAAAAAAGGTTTCACACCGGAGTGTCAAAAGAAACTCTAAGCACAAAATGCTTTAGCTTAAAATAGCATAACATGCATCAGTAAATAAATCCTGGGTCGGCTCAAATCTAAGACTAACATTGAACAAGTTGACAGGCAGGTAAAAATACCTTTCATCAAACAACAGTTTTTTTTTTAAAGTCAATTTTGACGAGCCTTATGTCAGCCGAAGCAATTAATGCTTGTATGGCTGAACCGGCTCAATTTTGAACATTACCAGAGTTTTTTTTGAGAAGAAGAAATCTGGGAAAGGGAGGTGCCATCCCGGGAAACCTCCGATCATCGTCGGGGCCGAAAGATTGTCCATAATTAGCCAGAATACATCCCATAGCCGCTGAAGGAGCATGGTAGCCTCTCACGCCACCCTGGCCGGCAGCCCTGGCGGGGACTTTGCCAAGGTCCCCTTTCCAGGGGTTCGACCAGATCCGCAAACTTCCAGCAACCAGGCTGAGCTCTCTCACCACTCATCGATAAATAAATTGTGCGTCAGTTGAGCTAAAATCTAAGGCTAACATGGAACAAGCTGACCCAATAGTTTGGACTTTTCAGTTTACTCTGCAATTAAAAAATACCTTTCAACCAGCAATAAATTACAGGAAAAAATATCTTTCTACTGTTCCTTGAAAATAATTCAAGTGTTGGTTATTGCAGTCTTCTTATTCCTCAAAACCTACTGAATTTCCTTTGCTGTTTGGCGAGTGGCGACCTACATTGGTCACGGTTGATACATGTTGTGAGGCTAATATAAAATGCATGCATACTAGCCAAATGTGAAACTTCGTCACCAAACTAAAAATGTCAATAGAACAAAAAATGTCAGACGTCAATAAAACGAAAAAACTCGCTCAATTTGGTGATTATTCTTGCATCTGTCAAAGCACAAGTTTCTTATAAATTGTGGGATGTTCACACAAACTTGTAAGTATGTGAGTATGTTCCAAAAATTACTTGAAAATAAAGAGTTCTTTATTGCTCATACACTATTCAAAACTCATTTTCGCACACTTTCAAAACAAGGTATCACTAATACCTTGAAAATTTTCAGCAATGTTATAATGGGCCTTGGAAGTGACCATTATAACAGGTTATAAACAATCACGGGCCAAAGGTAGCATTGTTATAATAGGATTATTGTAATAAGGAGGTTAAATGTACTTGGCTGTTTCAGACATAGGGCCTTAGGGCTTCGGGCAGATGACCAGGAGTGGTTAACGCTCGTTAAACCCTTTAACCCCTTTTTTTTTTAAATGTACTTGTCTTCATCAGGCACACATTTTGGCTTTTCTACAACATTACTGGTTTTGTGTACTTCACAAACATTGTGGCCTATCCAATGCTTCACTTGCTTGTCTTGTCTGTTCGTTTTGAAGCACTTGTGCTGAAGCAGGGAATAATGGTCTTAGGTTGGGTTCGATGGTTCCTGGATATTCATCAATAGGACAGAATGAATCCTGTGGTGCCAAAATCTTAACGTGTGCCTGATGAAGACAGAAGTACTGTACTTCTGTCGGAAATTTGCAAGGTATTAGTATATCTTCATTTTGAAAGTGCTAAAATGAATTCTGAACAAGTGTACGAGCATTAATGAACAGTTTCAAAGTAATTCCAGCAACAGTTTTTTCAAAGAGATCTCTATCACAGGAGCATTTTGTGTCACAACTTTTGAATAGTAAGAGCAAGAAGCTATAGATTTGGATCTTTGGAAAGCTGCCAGACAAACTTTTAAAATGGTATACTGAAACAAAAAATAATTCACCAACAAGAAGTGAAAATGTGTTCAGTTCAGCCTTTTTTATATTAATTCACATGCCAAATTGGCTGCTCAGGAAATATATTAGTCGTCCACCCGCCCAATTTAATCACCAAGTGGCTAATGGCCGATAGATTTCTGCTAGTATAATACAAATACATACAAAAGCTTATCTACAATTCTCTATGAAATCGCCATCATCATAAAAGAAAAAAAATTAAGAAAACTCCCCTAAATTGTTACAAGTGTGCACTCGGGAAGCAAGAAATAACGTAAAATGCTCGTAGACTTAGCTGGAGGGTGTTTACAGCGCTCTACCAGATCCCTTAAGTGGGCTTATCATATCCTTCCAAAAGTACTTTTCTCGCTGTGCGACCCTACTCGACAGTATGTGTCAAAACTAGTTGGCAAAATTGAGGAGAGGTGAGGGTGGATTTTGCATGTAGCCTATGTACAAATTTTTGTTGAAAAAACGAACCAACATACTTTGAGTATTTGAAAAATTCCAACACACGGAATCGCGCCCAAATTCAAAAGCAAAAACAAATACTACCAATTGTTGATATGCTGCAATGAAACCAACAAGCGATGCATGTCGGACAATGCAAATAAGTATATAAGCTGTTTGTGGTGGCCTGATTAAGACAGGACTATTTTTCCCATCTTTAGTAATTACAGCTTGTTGAAAATTCCCAAATCGGTAGTATTTGTTTGATTTTGAATTTGAGTGTGATGTGTGTTGGATAACAAATTTTGATTTGTACCGAGATTTACAATATTTCCATTTTTTTTTAAATATTGTTTCCTAATTTCAAACTAAAGTCAACTGTTTTAAAAATGTTAACTTAGAAGGAAAAAAGCCCTTTGCTTTGCCTATGTTTTTTTTTTATTAAGAAAGTGCAACTTTCTCACAACTTAAGCACCAATTAAGCGGTTGTTTGTGAGTTATGGCTCGTATTTTTTGGTGTCGTAATACTTTGTCTCACTAGGCTATAAAAGTTAATGAAAAATGTCTAAAATATAAATATGAGAATGAATGTAAATTCTAAAACAGGAAATAAGCTAAAAAATGAAAATTCTAAAAATATCGGAATCTTGATATCTGTCAAATATATCTGTTATGCTCCGTTTTTCTAATGGCTTTGAATATTCAAAGTAAGTATTCGAACGTATTCAAAACGAGAGGTACAGTACTTGAGCTAAAAAACCATGCTGTCGGAAATTTCCTAATGACACAAACCATTGGGGTTGGGGAGAGCATCCTCTTAAAAAGTTCTTGGAGAAAGTAGCCTAAATGGAAGACTTGAACTACGGGTAAAATAAATAGGTCACTGGGTCATTTTTGCAAATTAAGTTATACCCGAGAAGTAGAGATGAGTCGGTTTTGAGAATGAACAGCAGTTTTCGTTTTTAATAAAAAACTGCTAGTACCTTAAGAAATAATCGTTTCGTCAGCTTTGGAAGACTCGTTGTGTGAGCGAGTGTGTCGATGTCAGCCGGCCTTGCTCGTACTGCATTCATCGCCTGGACTTGGAGCAACAAGATGACTGCACCTTATTTGGTCTTGAGTTAGACCTAGTTTCTACATTCAGCTAAGAAACAGTTTGGAATTTTTTCCGTAAGCTCACGAATCTCAATCCCGAGTGGAAAACCTGCAAATTTCAACCATACATAGATTAGAAAGTTAACTAGATATACCATCTTAACTCTTCCAAACCTACATGGGCCCCAGATGTAGTTGCGGCTGCTAACATCTCTGCTAATACTTTGCCTTCCTGTTGCTTTGAAGGCAACAAGAAGGCCCTATGTAGGTTTGGAAGAGTTAAGATGGTACATCTAGTTAACTTCCTAACGAACTGAAGACGGGCAGTGGGAATACAACCAACTATTAACAGCCTATTAACTCGAAGCATTGTAATTAAAAAGACAAAACCAGTTGATTCGTCGGACATAGCCGGTGCTTCTTCTTCGCCCTCGGCACGGACTCTGCGACTCCCGTCTTTGGACGAACTCTGGGCCTTCCTTATATTCTACTTCTCGCACTTTCTTCTTCCCACAAGTTGTGGCATCCTCAAACTCCGAACTAATAAATTATAGGTAGTGTATGTTTTCATAAAGGCAATAGAAACCAAAATCAACCAGGCCTACCCTTCAACTCTCTGTTCCGCCTCGGTCAAGAGTATCCTCCTGCCGATTCCGGGACTCTTCACTGGCTTCTCTTCCTGAAGCAACATTGTGCAACGAACCCTATGGCGAGTTCCCCTGGACTGTCCATTATTGTTCCGTTGAACGTTCCTCCTGTTGTGTACTTCGGCATACGTGAACTTCGAACTCCTTCAAGTCACTCTGCTACATCTCCCGACCGGCCTCCAACGTCTTCAGCATCACCTTGGATTAGCGTTCTTACAGGTATTGGGAATTTTGTCATGTTTGCAGGCCTATCTTTTTCCTTGCCTGGCCTGAACACGGTCACCGTCCCCTCACCGTCCCCTCATTTTTGGGGATTTTGCCGGCCTCTAAGGCTCTAACTTCTCGTCATGCCTGCTCCAATCGGTTCACGGGGAACTTGTACTCTGGGGCAGCCTGCTCGCAGCACGGGCTCCAGCACATTTGGCACCCGCCTCCGAGGAACAAAGTCTGCTATTAAATTATAGGTAATGGATGTGTTCATGGCACATTGAATATGTTCATGGCACATTGAAAGTCCAAAATACCAGGGTAGGGCCTGATTGATTTTGGTTTCTATTGCTCTTATGAAAACATACATTACCTTGGCCCGCCCGGCCTCCCATCTTAGTCGCCAAAGTAGACCCTGAGTGGAAGAAAGAATGATGCCCAATGCTGTGGCGGCTCCTTGTATAGAGGCCCACGCTCCTGCGCACTGGAAACCGGGCTGCGAGCACGGCAGTGAACCAACTTCACATCTAGGGGATTGAGCCCTCTTCAAAGGAAGGGACTGCTAGTAAATTATATGTAGTGTGTTTTCATAAAGGCAATAGAAATTACAATTAGTAGGTAATCGAAATGATTGAACAGGAGCTGCTAATTCTTAGTGCCAATTTTTACATTGCTGATCGATCCGGTCACGCTCTGATCGGCAATAATTGGATCGGTACAGCCTTACAGCAGGGGTCCTAATGAGGGTTGCTAGGAAATTGTGGAAATTTAAAATGCAGTAGGGGTCATCACCGTAAAATATATGGCATGGGGATGGATGAAGCGAATGTGAAGTACATAAGTTTTTTTTCAACGAAGGAAAAATAATAGAAACAAATGGCTGTAACTAATATCAAGAATTCTTGATAATTAGTTCTACAAATTCTTGCTAATATACAGGTACGTCTGATAAAGCCATCGGGAAAAATCAAATACTATAAATAACACACTAAGCCAGCTTCATGGTTTTGTTTTCTGAGTGGTGTGGGCTGTAAGCCAGTCCACCAGATCACGACCTTAACAAATATGAGCACTTATCTGCTGGCCTCGGCCGTATCTGTAAGTGTAATATGCCAGTTGTCTAGTGGTGGACTAGCTCATCAGTTATAATCCAGGTAACATCACTACATGAAACGTGCATAAAGGTTGCCTACAGTAATACTCTGCGATAATTTATGTTGATGGCTTATGACGTTACTTTATTCAACGTTACCACCTCAAATTTCAATTGCACGTTAGAAGTTTCTAAACATGATTTGGCATGTTTGCAACTAACGGTATGCCAGTTTTTACTACACTTAACCTATTTTTTGGGAGAAGAGCTATAAAGATCATGTGAAGTTTGCACAGTGGTTGTCAAGTTGGAGAAAGAATAAGGTTTTTAACTCTAAATAAAATAAAGCAAAACCAACCAACCTAGGTGGTATACTGCATTCTTGAAAATTACTAATTATCCATGTGGTCAGTATGCTGTATGCAGTTTATGGCCCTCTGTCAATCAAAAGCACAGGACGTTGACAAAATTCCGTAAGAGTAACCTGTTACAAGGGTCTTATAAGGCATTGAAAAACTAGAAAAGTATGGAATTTCATAAGGCCCTTTTCCAGGATTTTAAATTTATGGAATTCTGAATTTTCAATAGCTGAACCCCCAACCGGAGTGGTGTAAAGTAGGAAGTAGAGCCCTACCGGGAATATATAGATTTGTAATTTATTGGAAGTAATCGCCGGTTTCCAAAGGGAATTTGGCAAAGCATAAACATCAAATTGTAACAATGAAAAACAAATGGTGCAAAAAAAAAAAAGTATTATTCAAGATTGTTAACAAGCCAGAACTTGAATGTTGGCTGCTTTTTTTTACGTTGTGGTTCACCGTTTTTATATTTGACATAGCGTAGGGGGCAACTTCGTCAGCCAGCATGTATTCTGTGGGAAGAACTTTAAAACCAACAAACACAAAAAAAAGTAAGGAAAGCTACTTCTGGTTTTAGCCTAAACGAATAGGTTCATAAACCGTTTGCGGGACAACATATTTTCCAGCCACGTTTTAAAATCGATAATCGGCATTTACAGCTTTTTTATGTTGGTTTCATCCATTTTTATATTTCGCAGAGTAAAGCAATGGATGAAAGTGGACGAAAACTATACAAATAAAGAACTAAAACTCGATGTAAAAAAACTGATATTACTGTAACAGCACGAATTGGCATTAACAGTAAAGCGTCCATCGTCGATGTCGTTTTTGCGTTCTGTTGGAGCTGTTAGAAGTAAAAATTTCTCGTTTTGATTTTAAAATGTCCATTCTAGTGTCAAGTAAAGATTGTGCGATCACTTATTATATAATTTTTCATTAGTTTTGCCCAAAACGTATGTTAATTGAAGAAACAAACCTCTTCGTTAGACGCACAAGTTGGCAAGAGCAAGCGTTGTCTGCTATACGATAAAGCCGCGTGGCTTTGTTTTTGTTTGGGAGCAGACACGTCACCAACTGTGGCATCTTGGGTAATCTCGCTCGTATGCTGTACAACGGGAAATTACTCTGCTAGCTCAGACGCGTTCAACTGAGTGGGTCCACCCGGTCTACGTGTAATCCAACCACCCTGGGTACAATCTAGTCGTTCGATCGTTCGAAAATATGGCTACGTGCGTTACGGTAGCGCCCGACAGGTGGAGTTAATGACATCACTTCCTCCAGCATGGCCACTTCCTTCGTTTAACCCTAGGCCTCAACCGGAACTGAGTTTGTAACGTGAAGAATGGCCTATTGGTGCTTCATGTCCTGCCAAAATTATCGTTCTTCTTTGATGTGCATATGATGCATCAGAGGGGTAGGTCCATTTGTTAGAAAGGCGCTTCCTCTCAAACACCCATATAATCCTAGCTTTTACTGCATGTTTAATAACAACGTACTTTAGCGTACAAGGGCACATTACTGCAATTCGAATTTACTCCAAAAAGACGAATTTACTGCAGTAAAACGAAACATGCACAGACTGCCATCTGCTTGATTCATCACTAACCGCCATTTCAGGGAGACTATAGCGTAGAAGATACTCAGGGAGAGTCGAGGCCAATTGCAAAGCAACGTTTTTCTACAACACTTCCAGAACCGGAAGTCAAAAACAAATAAGGAAGTGAATGATGGCTATCCCCGGCTGACCATTATACGGAAGTTCACTTGAGCCATACGCAATTTTGTGCAGAATTATTTAAACAGGACTTGGCCTGCTCACTAAAGTGAAAAAAATAAGGAATAATATTACATGTGAGAAGCCTAGATTAATATCAAATGTTGGGGAATACAGGAATGCAAAGGACCATAGATATCTACATTTACCATGACGACTACTACTTGTCAGGGCACCAGGCTCGCCTTTATTTATTTTTTTTCAGTATTAGGGCACGTTTACGCAACCACTCGCTTTTGCATTCTCGCAGCTAGAAGCTAGAAATCACCTCAAATTCCAACATGGCGGCGGTTTTATGTCTGCCGCCTTGCAACGAAAACAGCAAATACCGTGAGTTCTGAAGCGTTTGGGAAAATTGTTTCGTCATGAGGAATGCTTTATATTATTGGCACGGATTATAAGACTGCAAGTATCTACTCAAACGATGTCGTATTTAGCTAATCCATTTAGCGTTGTTACCATGGCAATGTCACCTTTGCCATCGCGATTGAGTTCTAGCTGCGAGAATGCAAAGGCGAGTGACTGCCTAAACGCGCCCTTATTCCATGAACATTAGCTTTATTTTTTCTAGTATTCACTCTCCTTTATGCAAACTCACCAATGACTCCTGTAACGATCTGTTTTCCCAGATCGGTTCAAAATGCCACCGTCATCATTTGTCAACCAACGGACTGTGCGTGAGCACCAATGATGACAGCAACGATGACACTATCCTAGAAATAAAAAAATAAAAAATAAGTAAAGAAAAAAAGTCCCCTTTCTTCGTAAGCCCGAGTTTCACACACCGGAAGGGTGTCCTTAACGGAGAGAGTCGATCGACCGGAAGAGCCAATCGTCACGTGCCTAGCGTTTCAGGGGACGAAGAGTGAACGAATCAATTCGTAAGATCGGCACTGATGACCAAGACTTTTCGGCGGAAGAAGCTAATATCCGTTGGCTACTTCGTTTCCTTCGTTCGCTCTCGAACGCCAGTTCGTCCGCATCTTGAGGAAGGCAGGGAGGGCGAACAGCCCGAAGGGCCATTGTGCAATGACACCTCGTTCGTGCCGAGGTCAAGTTTCCGTCCCTGAGCTGAAGTCTAATGGAAACTGAATTCATCCAGCTTGGCGGAAGTAAAGAAAAAGAAAAGTGGTAGACGACCACGAAGGTGAAAAAGTCCTTTTTGAAGAATAGTGCCGACAAGGTGGAATGGATTAAGGTTTCACTTTCCGACGCTTAACCCAACTTTTATCGACACATGAGACTTGGATTGTTCGACATCATTCCAGATTTGGCGACTGGTGAGCTTTAGGTTTCTGGTTGACTCTTCCGAATCCTTACATGCCCGCTTTTGTCGTTCGTTGAGGAGATAAACCAAGATAGGAGAGCTGCTTGGTAGGTGAACGTTTATTTATTGGTGTAGACGCCATAGCGCGACAATACAACACATTACAGCACTGCTTTACAACTTAATTAGTTTGTTTTTGTAATGGTCTTTGTAAATGAACCCTAATATGATATATTCGTGGGAAAACACAAAGTAAATCCTGTTTTGTACCTTTGTATTATTTTTCTATAACTGAGCTTTAAAATAGTATTGTCACTATTTATTTTAAGTGGTATTGTTTTTTTTTTTTTTGTCTTTTTATTATTGGTGCTTGTTGCATACTGGAGTATGGACTATATGAATATCTTGCTAATTGTGTATTTATAGTTACATGTTTGTATTTTTTAAATGGTTACGATTGGAAGGTTCATTTAGATCTAAATTCGTCTTTTGAGAATAAAGTAGTTACTACCATGGAACTTGCTAGTCAACGTAGAATGTCCGAAGGTGCTCTATCGTATAGAGCAGTGACATAACGTAGTATTATTGTGTATAACTCTATGGTGGAGCCAGTCACTGGGTTAGCTGCAAGGGGCACTGGAGGGGAAAAAAGAAGGTCGTCTTACTGAAGCCAATGCTATTAAACTGGATTTCTTACGCCTACAACGCGCGATTTTTGTTGTTGGAGAAAAAAAAAACGTTTTTTAAGCCTAAGAAACCCCGCTCTCAAAGCACTGTCTTGACTAGAAGTGCCGTTATTTTCCCTTACATTTTAATCTAGTCCACCTTGTAGCTATGCCTTCCAGATGTTATCTCGTAGCCAATATGACGTCACTTGACGCTGCTCTATAGGAGACTTTCAGGCAAAATTTGTTTGAGATGATCCGAGTTAGTGAGAGGTAACCAAAATGGCTGCAATGGCTGTTAAAAGAAAGGTTGTGTATGTTTCGATATGATTAAAAATCGAAAAGCCGAAAAACGGGCAAAATAACAAGGCTCCACGAAGGATAATTGGAACTTGCTGCAAATTGAGAGGTGCCATTTTGTGGCGGCCGAGAATGCAGGATAAATTAAAAAATAAAAAGCCATTAAATTGCACACAAACAATTCAGTAGTTTCAGAGAAAACATTCCCCGCCATCAGGTTTTTCAATTAAAATCTGACTGTATTTACGACAGTTAAAAACGGCTTATTATTGGGGTACATTACTAGGGTACATTAAGTTTCAGCCATTGAAAGTAGTGATATCAGAACAATAATGGCTGCTGCCAAGTTGATACATTAGTTGCCAAGCTAATCATACCGACTATTAGATCAAAGGTTAAATGAAAAACTTGACCATTGCTACAACCCGTAGCAATGGTCAGGTTTTTCATTTAACCACCCCTTTGATCTAACAGTCGGTGGGATTAGCTTGGCAACCAATGTAGGAAATTGGTGGCAGCCATTTTTGTTCTGATATCACTACTTTGATAGGCTGATACTTGGCGGGTTCTTTCACCCTTGACGCTTTTGTTTCAGATTTATCTATCAAATACCAGTGGTAGACAAAATTCGACCAGTGCACCAACCGTATGATTTTACGGCTTGTTTTTATCATTTAGCTGCACTAATTTGAAATGTTAACTGCAGAACCAAAATATAATCTATCGACACTGGCATGGCGGCGGCTAATATGTGAATTTCCATAATCACTGGTATTCTGCCGTATGCGTTATGAGATTAATCAGCTTAATTCTTCTGTGGAAAGAGAATAATTTGTTGGTTTGAATAATTGATTGAATCCGGCACTAATGACTTGATGCGTGATGTATTCCATGGTTCAGTTGACAATTTTGAATTGAAAGTTATCAAACCATAATGGTAGAATCATACACTCAAGCATAGATCAGCGCAACTCAATTAATTCCTAATCATTATGTCATGTATAAATTATTAAATCCTGATAAAGTCAAAGTGTATACCAGCAACAGCAATGATTTTTGAGCCAGCTAAAGTGACTGAATAGTCGTTGTAGTAGGAATTTAGAGGACGGTTACAACCCGTATACTACCATCGTGGTTGGTGCCGAAACCACGGTGGTGAAAGAGGCCGAGCAGGTTCATTCTTGGCACGGTAGCAAAGAAAAAGAGCGAGCAGCCGACTATGTGAACGGATATGCTCGGTAACAATCACTAACAAATGAAATGCTGCTTCAGTAATGCTGGCTATTAGAGCATAGTTTCAAAGTTGATTGAGTAACAATCACTGCATGCACGATCGTTATTGTGGGCTTATCGCACTTGGAAGCGAAACGAAGATGCAGGCAGTTCAGACACACTGAGAATATGATTGTGCCCTCCATTGAAAGCGCTATTTATCTCCCTAAGAAGACCAAACACTGGGGGTTCCAAGGGTTATTGGAGCATGGGGGGGGGTTATTTAGACCATACAATGGGCGGAACATTGCGGGAGGGGGGGGCAGAGGGTACGGGAGAGGCAACAGGGGAAAATCTGGACACACAAATTAACGAGGGGGGACGAGGTGGTTAGCGTTCCTCTTCAATTCATGCTGCCCAGTAAAGGATTTCGCTCGCGTATGCGTAAACCAGCTACACCGTCATACATTACGCCGGGGATGTAGCTAGTTTAAGTTAATAGTTAAAATAAGTAACCATTTATCCAATATTTGATCGTTTACGATATTCCATCCACTGACCTAATAAACAGGCCAAACGTTGCACAACTAAAAATAACACATTTCGCCGTTTGAAAGCTTCAAATCGAGCACTACAAGGACTCGGCAAGAAATTACGCTCGTGCTCGGTTTAAACTCTCCTTTCCCGTCTCCTCCAACCGCGCATTAAGGGCCCCCACGCACACGGCTGCCAGGTCACTGCGGCCAACGACAATGCTTACGGTATATGTAGCAACGTGCTCTTGGCCGCAGTGGCCACTGGGATTCCGGGCAGCGTACAGGTGGCCACAGGGCGACCATACTTGCTCAGTGTTCATTTTTCACCACGTGACGGAAAATTACCAAGAGAAAACGTACGTGGCCACGCGACCTGGGCGCCTAGTGCGCGGGTGGCCTACATGAGCCATTTTGTTGCAGTTTTGTTCCGCCATTTCTGTTTTGGATTTATTCCCTAGCTAGGTCAAAACCAGTTTGGGAATAAATTCAAAGCGGAAATGCGGAACATATAGGGAAGATGACATGTTCTGGCTCATCCTTCCACCCTACCTACTTAGACGAAGCTACACGGAAATATCGTATTCTGCATCTGTTTTGTTATTTTCTGTTCGGAATTATTATTTTTTTTAAATAATCTTTGTATATTTTCGTGGATAGTTTTGTGGCTATACACTTCATAATTTAGATTCATAAATTATGAATCGCTTCATAATTGATATAGCTTTGTGATTCTATCATAGTTTGTAATTCTATTCATAATTTGTGATTCCGTTCATAATTTGTGATTCTGTTCATAATTTGTGATTTTATTCATCATTTGTGATTCTCTTCTTAATTTGTGATTCTCTTCTTAATTTGTGATTCCCTTTATAATTGGTGATTTTCTTCTTAATTTGTGATTCTCTTCATAATTTGTAATTCTATTAATAATTTGTGACTCTCTTCATAATTCGTGATTCTCTTCGTAATTCGTGATTCTCTTCTTAATTTTTGATGTTCCTCTTAATTTGTGATTCTCTTCTAATTTGTGATTCTCTTCATAGTTTGTGATGCTCTTCTTAATTTGTGATTCTTTTCATAATTTGTGATTCTCCTTAAATTTGAGAGTCTACTCATCATTTGTGATTATTTTCTGAATTTTTAATTCTATTCATAGTTTGTGATTCTATTAATAATTTTTAATTCTATTCATAGTTTGTGATTTTATTAATAATTAGTGATTCTCTTCATAATTCGTGATAATTTGTAGGATAACTACGCTAAATCTCGTGAAAGGTGTGACGGCAACACTCACGAATTGAGAATTGCGCATAGAGGTTATAGGGTAACAAAGAATGTAACTTTAATGTATTTTAAAGTATGAAGATGCTGTGTTCTGACGCTACACATCTGTGTACCAACGTAGCCAACACACGAGTTGTGTATTAGGAGTTTGTGTAGCAACACCAGACATTCTTCTGTACAAAGCATGTGTTCTGCCACTACACAAACCGTGTACTGCTCTTGCATAATTCGGTGTGTTGCCTGTGCTGGTACACAGGAGTCAGAACACAGGGTCTTTGAGAGTACATCAAGTAATAGATATCCGTGAGGAATAAACAGTTAACCGGCAATAAGGGCGCGTTTACGCAACGACTCGCCTTTGCATTCTCGCAGCTAGAACTCAATCGCGATGGCAAAGGTGACATTGCCATGGTAACAACGCTAAATGGATTAGCTAAATACGACATCGTTTGAGTAAATACTTGCAGTCTTATAATCCGTGCCAATAATATAAAGAATTCCTCATGACGAAACAATTTTCCCAAACACTTCTGAACACTCGTTATTTGCTGTTTTCGTTGCAAGGCGGCAGACATAAAACCGCCGCCATGTTGGAATTTGAGGTGATTTCTAGCTTCTAGCTGCGAGAATGCAAAAGCGAGTGGTTGCATAAACGTGCCCTAATTGCACGTGTGCGAGAAACGGGCAGTCCGATATCGAAGGGGTGGGGGACCCGAGACGTTGGACTGTTTCTTTTCGAGCAAACGAGTAATTATCGCCGGTTCACTGCCTATTTTCACGGCTAAGTGTTTTAATGGTAAGGTGTGACGTCAAGCTAGTCAAGCTAACTTATCAACTTATATGATTATTTAAAAACTGTTATTTGTAAAGTTTATTTGTGAATCGTAATGAATTTAAGAATTTTTACATACGGCTGATGTAAATTCCTGAACGGAAAATACCTGGTTAGAAACTTTCTGTCTACGAAAGTCGGAGCTAAGAGGAAGACGTCCATAAACCCAGTCCCAGTTACCGACCTTTGTGTTTAAGGTAAAACCGTATTTTTTCTACTTTAGTAGTTTAAATAAGATTAAGAGTATAAAATGCGCTATTCGCCTGAATCGTGTGTTTTTTAGATGTATTTCAAAGATCGTGTGTTTTTTAGATGTATTTCAAAGATCGTGTGAGGGGACCTAGCCTAGTTAAATTTCGTACCATCTGGACAAAAGGTTACAAAAGGGTGTAGGTCTTAGCTTGCGACGATTTTTTTTTTCTGTGTTGGTTCCGTGAAAAATGTCATCAGTCGCAAATTTTATGTTGAACGTTGGTATTTTGCAATTGGGTGTGCCGGCTGAATTTGTCTCGTGTAGTTGTGAAAATTCGGCCATTATGTCACGTGGTGGAGCTGTCACATGTTGGAATAGGGGTTGTGTAGACCCCGTAAAAGTGTTAGATTATCAAGAAAGTCTGGGTTATCAAAAAAGTGTGGGTTATAAAAATTAACCCACGGTGACGTGTGTGGGTTTTCAGATTAACCATGTATAGCGACTACACTTTTAGCATGGGAATGCGTTAGTGTTAGCGTGACGTCACCACCGTCCATTAATGTAATTTACGAGTGTAATTAGCTTAATTTTCCTTTAAATTAGGTATTAACCTTTTAAGTGGTATGCCGAGCCCAACTCGGGTAAACGTTTAGGTATTAAAAACAGAGTCAAACTATGCACGAGATGGCCAACAATGGAGGAATGACAACAATACTACAAGCCGACTCTAAAGACGGCCGTGGCTGAGTTGGTAGAGGCGTGTACCTCAAGTTTAAGAGCTTCTTCTATACTTGCTAGTTCGAGTCCCGTCCAGGTCAGCCCTACTTTTGTGGAGATGATTGACTACAACTATAAAATTAACCTCCCACTTAAAACTGATGCATACCTTCAATGTTTACTTACCCTGTTTTATAAGATGAATTAGCACAAGTAAAGGTTGTGTAGGAGAGAAACGAATGGAATGTCTAATATCTGAACGCAGTCGGTAGCAAGCCTATCGTCGATTTCATCTATGGCATTATGAAATGCATTAGGTAGAATATGCAGTATTTTTTTTTTTTGAATTTTTAGTCAAATCTTGTTTACGATCTCTCCCTAGTCTTTCAGATGCCGCGTTCATATTTAATCGATCGAAACTTAATTAGTTGAAAGACGAGAGAAAAGAGGGAAAAAAAAGTCACCACCGCTGAACTTCAAAGGCGCATTAGTCTTAATATATTTTTTTTAAACTCTGCTCCTCTCTTCTTCCTTCGCCGATAGTAGTATGGCCGTCCCTACATCACTAATGCGTGCAGGAGAGAGAGGGGTGAACGATGCTCCTCAGCGTTCGAAGCACACACAGGGCTTGTCGTCCCGTCGTCCCTCGCGCTTGCCCGTCGCATGGAAGAGGGGTGAAACGACCCAGAAGCCTTATCGTTGACCAATCCGGCGCATAAAAATGTATTTGTTCGTTTAATTACTCGTTGCCGAAGATGCTCGATCAGCTCTGGCGGTTTTGTTGTTAAGTTCTGCACGAGTTGATAATTTGTGCCGATCTTGGGATTTTGAGCCTGCATTCTCTCTTGGCGGGGATGCTGACCACAGGGCTGTTCGAGCTCGCCTTGCTCGGGGTCCCCGGGGCCCCCTTACAACGCTTTGTGGCGTTGTTTCCTGGGGTTTGTCGGCTGAATAATACGGAAAATATTTACAAATGGTAAAAATAAACCACAATTACCACTAATTTCACACCCTTTGAAAGAAGGCGAGCGTTTCTTTTCTCATTTATACATCAAATCTCGCACCTGGTGCATAGCAATTGCAACCCCACTAAGCCTGGTTCAAGGAAGTAAGCCAGAAGGATGGTTGAATTCAGGGGTTATTTAATAGCTCTCCCTCGCTCTCCTTATTGTTGTTTGCCGGCCAATTTTACTCCGAGTGATCACAACGTACGGTGGCTCATTGGGACACACAACAACTTTTTCTACACAAACAAAATTTCTACGAATCCGAAACATGGTGGCCACTGGCGCTGGTGCAGTTTACCATATATCGTCTCAGGTTGTATGTGTCTTATTCGGTGTTGGAAGGCCGAAGTTCCGGTTTCAAAGTTTTGTTGCGTGTAGAAAAAAGTTGTTATGTGTTCCAACGAGCCACCGTAGCAACAACACGCATTTCTTCCCGTTTGCCCTCCAAAATCGTGCCCTCGTGCGTGTAACGCTTGCCTAGTGTTGCTTCCTTTGGAATACGCTCCTCCCGTAACGAAGTGAGTATATTGCTCTCGGTATAGAGCAGCGTCATGTGACGTCATGTTGGCTACGAGACACCATTTAGAGGTAATATCTACAAGGTGCACTAGATTAAAATGTAACGGAAAAAACGGCACTTCTAGTCAAGATAGTGCTTTGAGAGCGGATTTCTTAGGCTTAAAAGAACGTTGTTTTCTCCAACAGCAAAAATCGCGCGGTATAGGCTTAAGAAATCCAGTCTAATAGCATTCGCTTCAATAAAACGATCTTCCTTTCTCCATCCAGTGCTCCTTGCAGCTAACCCAGTTACTGGCTCCACCACAGAGTTATACACAATAATACTACGTCTGTAGGATGCAATATCCTGACAGATTATCTAGGTTTAGTCAGTTGCTTGCAAACGAGTTCTAGCACCAAGAAATGGTTCCAAGAATGGACAATTCTAATTCTATCTTAAAATTGCATGAAACACTTCTTCCAACAGTTGTCAATTGTTAATTTTGTATTTAAGAGTGTTAAATAGGCTAAATGTCAAGTCTAAAGTGCGGATCGAGAGGGTGCCGATGAGAGCAATCACCCCCCGCCACTTCTAATTTTAATTTAATTTAATACTTTATTTCAAATTACTACAATGTAATTCTCGAAGTTACAATGAAAAGTGCAACTTGTGCAAGTATGACATTTTTAATCAAAAATGCAATAATTATTGCATTATTCTTATTATAGGAAGCTCGATCAATGTGGTCACAATCAAGGATAATAATAATAATAATAATAATAATTAATTGTTTATTGTCACACTCTGCACGAAATACAATAGTATTTGTATGTGCACAATTTACATGTTAAAGTTCATTAATAATAATAATAATAATAATAATAATAATAATAATAATAATAATTAATAATAATAATAATAATAATTGATTCACCAAAATCAGTGCAGCGAAATGACGTTACAATTTTAAAAACCGTAACTTGCCTATGACCTAGGGTACACGGAGGTTTCTTACGTCGCTTTATCTTACGTCGATGTAGTGCTTAAAGCGCTTTAAGAACGTCCGAGTACCCACCTAAACCCACTTTCAAGTCCCTTGATCTAAAACCACCTCGTTACGTCGACGTAAAGAGTTAAAGCGCTTTAACAACCTACGTGTACCCACCTAAAACCCATTCTCTACGTCGCTCTAAGGACTGCTTCCTTGTGATTGGTTGAAAAGAGAGCACGTAAACGTCACGAAACTAGGACGGCCACCAGTCACTTCGTTAAAACGAAATCGAAAGCCAGCTAGCTGAATGGGAACTTGGGAATAAAGAGGGCTTTGCTTGATGGGGGGATTACATAAACGCGACGCAGGAACCCCCGCTGTCGTTTTAACTCTCTCCAACTACAACCTCCGTGTAACCACCTCTCTCCTAAAGCGATGTGAGTTGAAGTCGACGTAAGGTAAAGAGACGTAAGATAAAGCGACGTAAGAAACCTCCGTGTACCCAAGTTCTTAGTCTGTTGACTTCTTAATTCAATTCTGTTCATATCGTTAAGTACCTAGCAGAATTGTCTCTCTCGCGTTCTGTTTCAAGTCTTAAAAACTTAGGCATAAAACCTTTAAAGTTTAGGTAGTGGTTATTGGCATACTTTTGCAACAATGGTCCCTCGTGATTTATTGTGATAGTTTTGTTCTTCCGAGGCTTACAGGTGTATTCCAGAAATCCACACAAGTCTGAGTGGGGCTAAAAGTGAGTGTAAGGGTCATAACGCATCTATAGAAATACCCTCAGATGCAAGGACACTCACATTCGCTTTTGTGGCTGTACTAAAATTGTTGACCCTTACCTTAAATGTTTGCACTCACATTTGCACTCTCACACTCACACTTGAGTGGATTTCTGGAATACGGCTGTTAGCCGTTATCTGATCTTCACCCCCCCTCCCCCCCCCCCCCCCCCGCTCCTTCCCCTAACATTTCATCCCGGATCCGATACTGCCTTTTAAAAGTTAGGTTCCCATAACGTATCGCTTCTTCACCCTTTGTGGCGATCATTAGTTCGTACGACTGCTCCACAACATCAACGCCACAGCTAAGGGACAATAGGCAACGTAACACGGGTCGAGCTACAGGTTGGGGTAATTCCAAATTTAAAACCTAGCTGATGGAATAAGGTGCAAAGCCGTGGTTCAGTCCTAATGATGTTTTAATTATAAGTTTGAGCGGTGATAAGCTCTAGCTCGCCTGATTAATTGGGGAGACTCTTGCCTTGGCTTAGGGCCTTAAATGGAATGCCATAAATGTTAGGCCTACACGGGGAGAGTCAAAATGATGGCTGATTTCGGGTTATCATTTGGTTGGAAAAGTTTATCTAGCTATTTCGGGGTTGCAGTGGAACACTGACAACAGGGTTGGACTGGGTTGAATGTATGTTGGGGCAAATACTTCTAATAATGATAGCCGAAATTACCTTTGGATGTGGGTTGTTGGAGGGTTCGTGGCGGATGAATTCTCGGGTTAACACTTAATTGTTGGGATCACCAGGCAGAATACCAAACGAGCTCGAGCCTTGATGTCAACATTAAGTATAGAGGCAATTCGTGCGCTATATATGGTTACATCAATTGATCACATTGCATCATCTCAACTAACAATGAATGTTAATTTCGAAGTGACAATGGGTCGTTACAATATGACATCATGTGGACCTTGGACTTGGTAGATTTCACGAATGATGTCTTCCGAGCAACTTCGCTGGGGTGGCGTATAATTTCAAAGTTTGAGAACCGGAATTAAACTCGCAATACCTTCTCTGACGTTTCTTCTTTTTTTCAGAACTAAATAAACAAAAATCCAGAAAACATACCGATAATACACTCGACAATCCAACCATAGGAGTTGAGTTGTATTTGGGTGGATAAGCAACTCCCAGCTCAAATGCATAGCCGAAGTGCGTAGTCTTTGATGGCAAGCGTGACTCACGAATGTACCCAGAATGCAAAGCGCGTCTGCTACTTCCGCCTGAGCAAGCCGCCATTAGGTATTCGCGGTTATTCCGCTCGTAGACGAATGGAATTCCATCGTAGGCGGTGGATTTTTCTGTGAAATACGCCCTGTACTACGTTGTTTATGATGTATCAAACGTAGGTAAGATAAGAGATTGTTATATTGCCAGGCGTAGGTGCCATTGTGTTTTGTAACAAAGTTTGACAGTCGAACGAAACCTTAACGCCGATTGTTGGGGAAGTAAATATCGTATTTTTGTAACACACGGGACGGGGTGCTTATGAATGCATGATATTTGCAAGAAAACTAGTGCAGAATGAGTCATCTTCTTGTGACATCAGTAAATTTAACCAAGTTAAAATGTCGTAGCAGCAGACAAATTGAAAAAAATATTAAATCCAATTTAATACCGTTATACCAGTTTCGTACCGCGTTATACTAGGCGTCGTCTGCTTTCTCCGCCATGTTGAAAGATGGTTTAGAGGGATTAAACCTAGTGCGTTGGGTGTAAATTTCCGATCACGCGGCCACGAGTACCAATTGGCGTGGCGGTACGTCCTTCGATGCCGCGCTCTTAAACTTCCGGTTTAGTCAAGTTGCTTATCCACCAAAACACAACTCAACTCCAAGATCCAACAAACACTACAAAGATTAAAAAAATCAATGTTTCGGGAGAGGGCATTGTAACACAGGTAGGCGCAGGTTTTTATTGCCGTTGTTTCTCCAGCGACCAAGCTCCTCAAGAATTGTTGGATAACTTTTCCGAAACTATTTCAATTTGGAGGCAATAGCTAGAAAAAAAAACATCTGTTAAGGTTTTTTGTGTGTGTGTGTTTTTTCATTTTCTTCTTTTTTTGGTGAGGGGGAGTACTTACAAGTTCTTGAGATGGAACACCATTTTTTTTTAAATATAAAATTGCTCTATTGTTGCACGCCGTATTTCTCTTACGGGGGAATATAGCATATTACAAGGACCACCAAGGGAGTTTTATATTGCACGCACCGCTGATATTACCGCCCTCTGTGAGGAGATTTTGCAATCGTATCGGCGACGTTCCCCCGTTGCTAAAGCACAATTCGTGTAAAAATGAACGCTTGCCATTATGAGTGGCTCGGGAGATGCTCCGCTGGTTGTGAAGTAGTTAATCATGGTCTGACCACCTACCGAGCGGTGTCATCCACCGCTAGAACAGCGATCAATAATAATAGGACGAAGGGGAGAGTGGTCCGATGCTGACATCTTAAAAGTTTTCCTGAAGCCCCATTCGGTGCGGACTGTCTGAAAAATTTACAAAAGAGCATGAGATTTTTGTCCAGCTTAATTTCAGAAAAGACTGCTTGAACATGGTGGACTTAAAACTGAAATTCTATGACCCCCGAGTCTCCGACATTGACATTTGTGCAGTCCGAGAGAGCCGCAGTTAGCTTTTTCAAAGGAGGGGTGCTAGGACAACACGTTGCTCCCCCCACCCCCTCCCCTCCTCAACCAGTGAAGCAATATACGGGCAAAATGACTCCTAATCCCAACCAAAATGTAGTGCATTTTGTCTTTTGTGGGTTTCCAACTGGTGAATTTCGGGCACCCCTGATTCCTGGACCTGGGTGCCTTGCATCGTTTGCATCACCCATAATTGATGAAACCACATAAATGTAATCACTCTTGGCTCTAACGAGACGGTAATGTGCTAAGTTTACTGGTTAATAGGGTTAACCTTGGCAGCCTTTCCCTGGTTGAACGATATCACTACTTTCAAAGGCCTATACCTTTTTGAAACTCAATACACAAAGAGCTGTAAAAGATACAAAGGAAAAAGGAACACAATCCAAAAAGCGAAAATCATACATTAGAGGAATAACGTAGTACAGTAAAGCATCTTTATGCACATTTCGTCAGAGTGGCGTTACCCGGATCGAACTGGCCACCCAATCTGCCCCCAGATCACAGACATAACGCCTTTACCAGGTGAAGAGTAGGTATATCGATAAAAAGCTTATGTCAGTGATCTGGGGAGTGATTGGTCTGGCTGTTCGAATCCGGGCCATGTCACTCCATCGAAACGTAAGTGCATAAAGGTGCCTTGCTGTACTACGTTGTTCCTAATGTACGATTTTCACTGTCTGGCTTGGTTTCCTCCTTTCTCCTTGGAAACTTGGCGATTTCTCTTGTACCAGTTTTGTTTTTGGGTGGATCTCATAACTTAATAATAATATTAGGCTTTAGACCGCACGATGGCTACCTCCTTCTACATTTCCACTTGGTGTATTTATATATATATACACAATTTTGTTAATGTGATTAACAAGGCACATTAGAAAAACGAAGAGACTTTTCCTGCGTAGGTGTCATTGGTAAAATGTTGTATATATACAATTTTTATGGCATAATTGGGCTGCCAATGTTTCATCATGTATTTTTAAAGAAGGCCTACTTCTTTAAAATAATTACTTATTTCCTACTTGATTTAGACCCTGCGCTCGCAATCTGTTTCCAACTTTGTTTCCAACTCTTCTAGTAATAAAAGATGCCCGTTTTCTGGGTTGCTACCACAACTTTCATAGGTCATATCTACCCTTATTTAAGTCTTCATTCTGTATCTTCTTCTATCAGAAAACAAAAATGAACTAGTTTGATGTCTAAGGTAAGGTTTAACTGAACCAAAGTCAAAACGTCAACGGAACACAAATAAGCTTTCCTGTAAGGTTTCAGGTATCACAATGTTCCCGAAGTTTTAGCGATTAAAAAAAACGTACATTGTGTGCCAGTACATTGTGTGGTGTTCTTCTTGCCACAAACATGTACTACACCTTTAGGCAAAAAAAAATATCGTTTTCGTCATAGTAGGGCTTTAAACAATGCCACTCCTTGGTATCAACAATGGAGAATTTCTTCTTCCTTCAACGATGTATTGAATTGAATTGAATTTTTATTTACGTGAGTCTAAGGACCTTAGTCATACACTCAACTCTAAACTTAATCCTAAACCGTAAACCTAACAACCGAACCGATTTATACAGAATTCCCACTTCCTACCAGATCCCAACCACGACCAACACCAACTTTGCACCAACCAACGATTACAGCTACACAAAGGCTCAGTAGTTACCCAACCAATCAAAGACACCAGTCAACCTCCATCAGAGTGAGTAGGAGATAGCAGCAGGCACCAACACAGCTGCCACTCTTCAATAGCAGCCCGGACCCATCAGCACACGAACCGGCCTGTCGCCCTGCAAAACCCTATAACCGCCCGGATGTATGTTCTTGTTGTTGTATGTTCAACGATGTATGTTCTTATTTACAACAATGAAAAAGATTGCATTGTTGTCTGGCTACTTGAACCTCGACACAGTGCGATCATTTTTTATGCCACAAACATGTACCGTACATGTTTGTGCTAAAATAGGGACAAACACTAGATGTACAAACACATCAATGTATGTGTTTGTACATATATTCTGCTAACAAATAGGGAGCCTGAAGGAGAGCGTTGAGGACGATGGAGAGATCCCATTCTGGGAAGGTCTAGCGCAGACGTGGATGATCGATCATAAAGGACCGGATCATAGAGGTGATGCGGAAGTCATCAATGAGGTGAAAACAGCCAGCATCCTTGAATACAGCGTTGAGGGCGGATCGGTATACTAGAATGGCGGAACCGCGAAGGCCGTCGTCGCAAAGGAAGTCTAGAAATTGGAGAAACTCGGGAACAGAGGGACCGACTGGATTAACTTGTTGCGTAGAACACCTATAAAACCATCGACGCCAGTGACTGTCTTATCTTTTAGAGGTGGATGCCCGGACTGCCCGGGAAGCTGTGCGTAGGGCCTGGACTGAACAAACTCCTGTCTTTTCGAGAAGTCGGATGATAGTAGCCACCCGTGTAGCTGCAGGGACTGTGGCCATCGATGATGAAGTGTCCCATTGCGTTGAGTCAGTTGGTCTGGGGATAGAAGAAGGGATCGAGGGGAATCGATGAGGAGATCGAGGAGCAACGGAAACCAAGCTGCTGCAGGCCAATCCAGTGCTACAAGGAAAAACCTGCCAGTGGTGTTGGAGATCTTCCAAAGGACTAACGGTAGGAGTTTCGGAGGAGGGAATAGGTAAGCAAAAAGATTATTCCAATCCAGTGTCAAGGCATCGGTTGCCCAAGCTCGCGGCTCAGGAATCTGGCTGACGAACAGGGAAAGTCCGGCATTCCACCTTGTGGCGAACTGATCCAGCATCGGTCGTCCCAGAGATCGAATAAGGCGTTCCAGATCGTGGAGTGAAGTGTCCATTCTCAGGTGGGTGGAGATCGGCGAGAAAGAGCATCGGCTATGACATTGCGATTCCCTGGAATATGCAGAGGAAGCAGACGGGTTCAAGGGGAAATGCAAAGGCGAAAGATTTCGGACGTTAACTCGTGAAGGGATCAGGAACGTGTCCCTCCTCCGCGTCGCAAGTAAGCAACCGCAGTCGTATTGTCGATGTGGACTTGGATGATCTTGTTTGAGACAAGGTATCGGAAGTGAAGGAGACCGTGAAAAACAGCGCGGAGTTCGAGTAGGTTGATATGATCAGAATCAGTCGATTCCCAAACCCCTGATGCTGTTACGTTGCCGATGTGTGCGATGTTACGTTGCCTTGACTGGATGAATCGGTGAATAAGTGAAGGTCCGGAACCGGTTCGTGGAGCGGAGTGGAACGGAGTCTGTTAGATTGGTAACGTCCATCCACCATGCTAGGGTTGAGAATGGGAAACAAGGGCCGAGGAATCGAGGGGTTTGTGTGAGTCCAATGGCGGGGTTTCCCCATTCGTCCGACCGGCAGTAATGGAGCGGCCGGGCCCACCATCCGCCATAGGGGACCAGTTCGGCTAAGGAATCTATGGAACCGATGACAGAATCCAGATCGCAAAGCGTGTAACGGGGCACACGAAGAAAGCCTTGAGCGTTGGTTAGAAAGCTAGTAACATGGTTCAGGGGTGGCATTACTGAGCCCTGGTAGAGATCGAAGAACACTCCTAAGAATGTAAACTTTTTGCTGGGAAGCAGTCGTGATTTCGCGAGGATGATGCCCCATCCTAGCGACGTTAAAAGAGATGTGGCGGTGTGTAGGTTGCGAAGGAGAGTGGCGTGATCTTGTTCCGGCAGCAACCAGGAAGGCATGTATTCGAATGCCATGTTGGTGAAGATAAGCGAGAATCGGGTGAAGGATGAGTGTGAAGACTCGCGGGACCGCGTTTAGACCGAACGGTAAGCACTGGAACTCGTAGACAGCGCCATTGTGAAGGAAGCGAAACAGGTGTCAAACGGAGATGTAGAGAGGGACATGGAGATAGGCGTTGGCAAGGTCAAGGAAGATTGTCCAATCGTTCATACGGAGAGAGGCACGGATCAATTCCGGTGTTTCCATTTGAAAGTGCGGGTTGTCAATGTATTGTTTGAGGGGCAGAAGGTTGAATATAAGGCGGGAGCCTCCCGTCTTTTTGGGACAAAGAAAAATACTACTGTAGAATCCCAGCAGAATCGGAGCTGGGACGATCCGCACTGCATGCTTGGAAAGGAGGTCTTGTATTTCGATCGAAAGATTGGAGGATGGAGGGGAGTCGAGATCCCACAGAGGTGGACTGACTGGCGAAGGGTGATGAAACTTGGGTAATAATCCGTTGGTCACAATAAAGAGAACTATTGGATCGGTAGTAATCGTTCCGCAGTTTTTTGCGAAGAACTGTAATCGTCCTCCCACGGGATGTGGGAAGGGCACAATGTCAATACTTGGGGCGTCCATGATTCCGCGGTCCATGTGAGACGTATCGTCGATGCTTGTCATAAGTGGTTCTCCTACTGAATGATCGGCCTGGTTCGTAGATCGAAAGGGCGATGTAGACTTGGGCAAAGAGGCTGGATGTGAATCGGCCAGCTTTGAACTGGAAGGTTCGTCTTTAGTAGTTCCAAGTTGTGAGTCTTTGGAGGAACGGGGCCGCCTACTACGTCAGGAGCAAAAGGGCCGAGGTTTACAGGAAACATCCAAATGAGACGCAAGCTTCGGAATTAGGGACTGGTCATTATTTATGACCGGAGGTGGGCCGAAGGAATTGAATATGTGACCATCAAATTTTCGATGACCCTCCAGACCCTTCAGATCCTGAAAAAAATTTTGCCCCATCCCCACTTAGAGACCAAAAATAATGTGACCTACCTCGCCAAAAAAATGCGCTTTTCGTATACCCATTGAGTCAGTCTGCACATGATTCCTGTAGCCAAGATTAGTGCTGTAGCCAAACTAAGTAAGTAGCTCTTCACACCGACAGTTACCGTTAGTTGTAAGGAAACGTGTCTCGTTTTTAATGAAAAGACATGTTTGATTAAAAATTTTCCTTACACCCATCTCTTGACTAGATTAATACAATAAGTATGATGAACACGCTGTTTTCTTGTATTCCC
>JAHWFP010203074.1:60861-71705 GCA_023313725.1 Lithobius niger
AGATTAATACAATAAGTATGATGAACACGCTGTTTTCTTGTATTCCCACATCCGTAGCTTAGTCAGCACCTGAAAGTCCGAACTGAAAAATGTGTGACCCCCTCGAAAGGGTACAAAAACTTCATGACTTCCCCCCCCCCCCCAATTTCCGCCTCCCCACCCCCAGGCGATAAATAAGGACCAGTCCCTTAGGCCTCGAAACAGAGTATCTGATTCGTGAATTGGGAGATTGCAGAGCGTAGAATGAGTGGAATCGTGAAGGCTAGGAGAAATGTTGAGAGCAATCTCACATAGTAGGATCATAGAATTGAAAACAGCTCTAGTGAACCAGTTCATCGAATGGTAAGCAGCGAAGCATGCTTTGCAGAAAACTTGATTGATGAGGAACTCTAGCTCCTTAGTATCGGCCGGTGGCGGATCCATGTTTAAATGTTTGTGTAGTGCATTAGCGGCTGTGTTCAAGACATCGGCTTGAGAGACAGCTTGTAGTCCTAGACGCAACAGACGATCGTTGTCACGAAGCATGAACACAGGAACCGAAGCATGTCTTGGGAGGAATAAGGAGGAACCAGAGTCTATTTTGGTTTCTGCTGTGAGGAACTCTGATTGGGGATATGTATCAAAGTTACGTGGCTTGGTTAGTGGTGGCCTTCCCCGAGGGTCAGAAGAAGAACGGTTTTTTCCCAGGTCTGGGAGGTGGAGTGTCGATGTCCAGTTCCAAGGGAGAACCGTTACCAAGAAGCAATCCACCGGTTCGAAGTAGAGTAGTGAGCAATGTGGTGGATTGGCCTAAAAGAGGTGGCTGATGAGGAGGCTGATCACCTAGGCCAAATCCGAGACCTGTAGAGCGGCTGCGATTCTTGCAGGATTGCCCGGAATCAGGAGAAGGTTTGTACAGGAAACAATCTGGAATAATAGCTCCTACAGTCTTTAAGAGTTCCGGAAGGGGGATGTCGGTTGGAGCGTGCTCCCCTGGGAAGCCAGTGTGGTGTCATACGGCGAATTTCATACGCTCATGATCCCTCTGATTCTTGCTTATTAGAATTGGTGGTATGAAACACACCAACGATCCACGAGTGAACCTGTGTGCCGATCTAGTCCTGGAATATTTGTGATGGATGTTCTTGTTATGTTTAATAACTAAACAAACTTTTAATTACGTTCTGGAGTTTTATCTTTATGAAATAAGAACTCCCTTACTTTTTATTATCTTTTAATACTAAATTAATTCTTAGACACGAATATCAGTAATTAAGGTTTCAATCCAATATGCAAATTTCTCTTTGCTTTATATGCCCATGACTTTTCCTATGCGGAGAGACTTCGCGACCTGGCTTCACGTGTGAAGGTCGTTCTCTAAGCCGATGTTCGTATTTTTGATTCGCCGTCACTTTGCTGGGAGATGACATTGCAACGTCATGCTGTCCGTGACGTGGTCAGCCTTGTTTCCAACTCCGTGGCTTGATGAAGTAGCGTTGGACCATGTTTTCTTGTGTGCTGCAACCGTTCTGATGCTTGGCTACTCGAATCCTGCTTTCATTTGTCCATCCGTTTCAACTGTCAGCTGCAAATCCTGATCAGGTAAAGAAACTATGTTGTTATCCTTAGTCTAGCTGTTTCAGTTTATGAGTAACAAAGAGGTTGGAATCCATATGTGCTATTCGATAAAAAGTGGGCGTGGCCGCCATTCCGTTTTAATTAGTTTAGGCTAATTACTCCTACGGTGATTGTGAAATATTTACGCATTATTGCTAGGTGCGCATACTAGCTCTTCAAATGTGTTTCACGGCATGCACACAACGGGGTTAACCACAGGTAGTTAGGAAGCCGGGGTTGATGCTTGCGTTTAGCAAATTTTTAATAGCGTGTTATTTCTATTCACAGCATGATTTATTGTCCAGCGGAAGAAGACGTGGCTTGAACTTTTCTCCGTGGAGTTTTACTATGTGTTTTACTGTCGTAGCCGGGGAATCCTAAATTTTAATAAGTGCTTGTTCTAATATCGTGAAGCTGATCAACCTGTTTTATATCTTTTTATAATTTTAACGAAATCTTTTACGCACGTTATGTCGACGTATTGTACTTGTCGAAATAAACCTGTTCTATGGAGTTCTAAAACAATTACAAAACTAGTGAGTGGTATTTTGTTGAGCTTGTTGGGTGCTAATATTTTGTGCCAACCTTTTCTCGAACCCTGGCCTATCCCTTCCTCCCTACTTTCCCGTATGCCACCCCCCTAGACGTTCCAACAGCCATAACCATCCCTTCCCATACATTCATCCCCATCCCCCCCCCCACCCCGACAACGGTAAGGACACCAGGATCCGTTTTGTCATAACTATGGAAGTGGTCAGAACGGTGGAAGGATCGGTTTCCCTCGTCGTCAGATGAGTGATATTCCAGAGGCTGAAGTATAGGCTGACTAGGTTGAGGAACCGGATGAACCAGAGCAGGAATCTGGTTAGGTTCACAGGAGGGACCGGAAACTGATTCCCCGATCCTGAGATGCTTGGAGGCTGATGCAACCCAAGAGCTTGTGTTGGTGGAAGCAGCCGGTGGATCAGCTAAAGACTTGCGCTTGAAGGTCATTAAGGCAGAATCCATAAGAGAGTGAACTCGTTCCCGTGAAAGTTGAGTTGCAGACACGGCTTGGGAAGGAATGGATCATTGAGAGGATCGTGAGGATAGATCGAAAGGGCATGGAAGTGGTGAGGCTGATTCCTTAGCCACACATTTGCGAGCCTTTGCTTGCAGCTTCAACTTGGATAAAAGTATTTCACTTGTTGTAGATCGAGGGAGAGGGATCTGGATTCTGAGTCTCGAGCAACCTTTTAGCATGGTATCGGAGAAGTAATGGATAGTGCCGCAAGGCGGGATCGCGAGGATCGTGGCGGCGGAAGGCTGAGCCGGAGTGGTAGAACAAACAGGACTCTCGTTGTAATCCAGGAGCGCGACACTGTTCCCGGGATCGAGGGAATCAAGGATCGGCTCCGGTGAAGCGGGAACAGAGGCATCCAGTGGTTCCTGAGGCGCGCTATTAGCACAAGGCATGGTTGACTGGGAATTGGAAGTAACCAGGAATCGAGTCGACTAAAACAGCACAACCTTGTTGAGTGGCAGTTAGAGAAGAAAAGATGAGGCGGAGCGATCCATTTATGTGATGGAGGCTGCGCAGATACATGCGCAAAGGGTAGCGGGTCAGAGAGAAATCTTCGATTGTTCTCTAAGTGAAACAGCATTATGAGAAGGAGAAAGCATAAATTAGGTAATGGATATGTTCATAGCAACTAGAAATTTAATTAGTGAATTTGGGTGATCAATTTTTTGCATTGAACCTTAGTTTTGTAACAAAACTAATTACCGGTGATTGACTTGGTGAATCTTCTCTGCACTGACTCGATTCTGTCAATGTCTTTTAGCAAACCCGGTGACCACACCTGACTTGCATATTCCAGGGTTAGGCATACATACACCTTTTACGCCGAAACAAGGTGTCCCCCGAACTAAAACAGCGACTCTCGACAGTAGATATGCGATTGGCATTACGTGTAATGTTACAGTGGGCAGATGTTTTCAGGTCGTGCCTTTTTTTTTTAAATATAACTAGCGAAGTCGCTCGCTTCGCTCGCTCATTCCGCGTCGTCTCGCTGCGCTCGAGGAGATTTCTTGCTGCAACACTTATGATACAGACAGACCTTCCACATAAAAAACGACCTAGCAAATTATAAGAGTGTAGTATGCGATATCGGTTATCTCGAGAGAATGTCAATATTATTTTTCTACCTCCAAGGAGCCAAGCAATTTATCAGAAAAGCGCTGTTTCTGATGACAAACGCTGATTTTCGTTTGCTTCAGCGCAGACATTTCCTCAAAAACGTGACTGAATCGATGTAACCACCAAGAACCACATGTCACTTGTAATTTGTGTTAGTATACACTTTATATGGGTTTTCTTGTTTTACTTATTTTAAGAAAATTGTTCTTTACGTCCTGCTCAGTACAGATTTTTTCCATGGGCGTCTTATCACTTCACTTTCTGATGATCCCTCACTTGGACAAACATCTGCAGAACTTCAGATGTAATCTCCTACGATGCTCCTACGATAGAGAAAAGCGAGACACACATTGAAAAGGTTTAGTTTATGTGAAAATCGCTCGCTTTGGTCTGTCAATCCACGCGCCTCCGTGCTTCAGAAACACGAATGTTTGACACCCTTTTAAAACCAAATCTATTGTTTTGATTTTTCCATGCATCAATTTATCAATTCATTGGTTAATACAAAAACCAATTTTAAAGTGTATATGAGGTGTGTTGCAAATTACGTCGTCCGTGCATCCTTTTCCAGATCATTTCCCTTTGCTCGAGGAGGTTTTCATGAACAAACTATGACGTCATGAACAAACATCATGCGGGTAAAAAGAACTTTGCCGTTAGTTTTTCAGGTTCTTTCGCTTATTTGAGGGTATAATATCAAGTTACAGCGATGAAAATAGGCCTATTAAAAGCGAAATTTAATTATCTTTCGTTTGGTCCTACTCCCATCTTTGTAAGTGCTTTGGTTCCAGAGGAGTAGAGGTACAAACACGCACGCACGCACATCCTATGATTTTAATTATGTAGACTAGCGGAGTCGCTCGCTTCGCTCGCTCATTCCGGGTCGTCTCGCTGCGCTCGAGGAGATTTCTTGCTGCAACACTTATGATACAGACCTTCCGCATAAAAAACGATCAAGCAAATTATAAGAGTGTAGTATGAGATATCGGTTATCTAGAGAGAAGGTCAGTATTATTTTTTTACGTCCAAACTAGGAGGCGAGCAAAAAGTTAAGATCAAGCAATTTATCAGAAAAGCACTGTTTCAAATGACAAACGCTGATTTTCGTTCGCTTCGCTCACTCAATCAGCGCAAACACCGTTTTAAAACCAAATCTATTGTTTTGATTTTTCCCTGCATCAAGTCAATTAATACAAAACCAATTTTAAGATGTATACGTGGTTTGTTGCGAAATACGTCGTCCGTGCATTCTTTTCCAGATCATCTCTCTTCGCTCGAGGAGGTTTTCATGAACAAACTATGACGTCATGAACAATCATCAAGAGGGTTTAAAAAAACTTTGACGTTAGTTTTTCAGGGTTTTTCGCATATTTGAGGGTGATAATATCAAATTATAGCGATGAAAATAGGCCTATTAAAAGCTCAATTTAATTATCTTTCGTTTGGTCCTACTCCCATCTTTGTAGGTGCTTTGGTTCCGGAGGAGTAGAGGTACAAACACGCACGCACGCACGCACATCATACGTCCTTAATTATGTAGATGACAAAATTTCATTTTTAGCTTTTATTTTTTTTATTTGCGTGATATCGGCTTCGTTGTGTTGACTTTTTTTTTTTGTGTGTGAACAATTTCTTTTCGTTTTGTCGATTTCTTTAAACAAACTCTTCAAAAAAAGAAAAGCAGAGCTCTTAAGTATAGTATTTTTGTGTCTAGTACCATAAATGGAGAGACTGTTGGGTGAGTTTTTGCAGTTTGTTATTGGCGATTCTCTTTAGGGACAAGGTCAAGTTGTGTGCTAAATCCTACAAGATGGAGCCACCGTCGGTTTTGTATGTGAAGCGTAGCGGCCGTACGCAAATGACGTCACGTATAATTGTCATTTTTGCCCTACCCCCTACTTTCCCCGTCACACTTTGTCACAATCTTTGCAACTCTCTTCCCCAGAAAATGACATCAAAAACGTCGAACCGATTTCCCCCCCCCCCCACCTTTTTTACAGATGAAAAGTGAAACAATAAGGGAAATTTGTGCCATTTTTTCGTCAAATCCATGAAATTAGCACGAAATTTCTGATAAATTATTTTTTTGCGCTTTATGCCGTCGTTTCGGTAGTTATTCCAGTATACGTACCGTCATAAATTACCCCCCCCCCCCCATCCACGCCTCCGCCTATTCCAAGGAGTCGCACTCCGCGAATCTCCCTCCACCCTTCTTATGTGACGTCATCTGTGCACGGCCCCCATAGCGCCTTAAGCCACTGAGAGCTCAAAAAGTCACTTGTAGAACTGGTGGCGCCCTCCATGTGCTATCTGTGAACTAGAGTTTTTGTCCCTAATAAGTCAATATAGAAGGGTTATACGGACGTAAACTCGCCCAAGTAATCTACCCACTCATGCTAGAACTTAAGTCAAATGTTTCTTAAGTTCCAAACGCCCCTAACATAAACATAGCCAACCCGTTGACACAGTTAGAAAATGTGCCACTGCCTTCGAGCTTGATTTTAATATCGCTAACCAACAGCAGATGGCGGGCTAGTACAGTAGCTCCCTGTAGCATTGATCCGTTTTGGCAGGCGGCACAGTGCTAAGTCGCTATGGACCAGAGCACTGTACCTCGCCTACCCTATGGATTTGTACCATTGCATGATGCTTTCTACCATCACACATTGTGCCCTTTGGGACACGCGACAGCAACAGCCATATTTACCACCGATCGTTCATTGATTACTATCTGCGTATTTTTGTTTGGTTTCTGATTTGGTTTTTGTGCTAGCACTCTCTCGATATTGACATACAATCTTCATACCTCCGTCAATTTACCACAACGACGTCGTATAATCGTACCCAACTAAATACCGAAAATTAGTGCTCGAAAATTAGAATTAGTGCTCGAAAATCAGAATTAGTTCTCATTCAGTAATAGAATTATAACACTTTCAAAAGTGGCGGTGCCAAATTGATGTTGACAGCGCCACCCTATCCCTCTATGATTGGCGCGTGAAATATATCACTTTTTAGTGCTCATTATGCTCTAAAATTAGAATAAGTGCCACACAATCCGTAATCACTCTGGATGGATTGGTGCTGTTCGCACTATACCACACAACCCTCACTGAACGGCTCCAAACACGTTCATTTTCTAGTGCTCAATTAGTGCGCATCAGTGCTCAAAAATTAAATTTGGGGTCTTTTAATAAAAAAATTATAATAGTTTCAAAGGTGGCGGTGGATCAATTTGCACCGCCACCGTTGAAAGTGTTAAAATTCTTTTATTGAAATTGAAAGATCACTAATTCTAATTTTCGAGCACTAACGTGTAATAAAAAATGGAATGCGTGTGGAGCCATGCAGTGAGGGTGGTGCTGCTGGATTAATTTGGCACCGCCACATTTGAAAGTGTTATAATTCTTTTATTGACAGAGAACTATAATTCTAATTTTCGGGTACTAATGAGCACTAACAGAGCAGTGACACGACATAGTATTATTGTATATAACTCTATGCTGGAGCCTTAATGGGTTAGCTACAAGGGGCACTGCAGAGAGAAACAGAACGGCGTCATACTGAAGCCGATGCTGTGAAGAGGGACTTCTTAGACGCGCGATTTTTGTTGTTGGAGAAAACAACGTTCTTTTAAGCCCAAGAAATCCGCTCTTCCGTTGTTTTTCCCTCCATTTTTAGGTAGTGCACCTTGTAGTTATACCCTCCAAAACCCATACTGGTGTCAATATGGCGGCAAATGTCACTGCTCTATTGTCGGTTTTAGTTGGGTACGATTGCACGACGTGGTGGACCACGGTGGTGCTAAACAGATGAAGCTAATTCAGCTACCATATTCAGTTAGCATTGACGTGTAGTTTTTCGTAATCACTTAGTACAAGGGACGGATGCAAGTTTTTTTTTAGGAGTTTTAGGGCTTACAAGAGCCTCTTACATAACCGTGCAAGGCAACCCGTTACTAGTTCAGGAGATCGTAAACCAGAGGGCGCCACACAATTTGTGATTTTCAGATGACTCGAAAGAAAAACAGTTTGGTTATTTGGTCCAGGGTTCGTGCATTACAGACGAAACCATTTCAATTCAAGGCTTTTTTACGCTTTTCAAAGCTAATTGAAAGTAAAAAAAAAAGTCTCTTTGCACAGTAGATTATCAAAATTACCTTTTAATTCCAGTATATTACCAGCTGTCATTGTTAGCAACATTGTGTTCTTAGTTTGCAGCAGGAAGCTAATCCGTCGTAAAGAAAGGACAAGGAATATAGCAATACTGCAAGTGGAACAGTACTTGCTCAGTTGCCCCGTTCTGGTAAAATTGCTTGCGCCGCACGGCACTTCTCTCTGTTTTCTGCCTCCAGTACAATCCGTGTGAAGCATAGTTAGTCATCAGAAGAAATGGCCTCGAGTAACTAACTATTTCACTTCATTTATTTGTTTTTATACTTAATTAATATTACCGTTATGGCATTATCCCATTCCAAAGAATATTCACTCACAAAATTAAAGGCCGATTTAGGGCTCGGACGAAAAAAATTCTAAATTTCAAGGTTTTTTTTTTCAAGCCTTGAATTTCTGGTTTTCAAGTTTAAGGCTTTTCAAGGAATTGAAGGCCGCATATACGAACCCTGTTGGTCCAGTGTGGCTTCTTTAAGCCACACTGAGACGGCTTAGTAAATGCTTTCTAAGATAAACATACAAAAAACGATCACAAACAAATACAGGAATAATCACGTGTTGGCACCACCTAACAGATTGGGAACGTACCGCAGCCCCTGCCTACAGTATGGGAAAAAATACTCCAGATATTTCTTTCCTCTGTGCAACCCATGTTATTATGACTCAGTGGCCCTACCGTAGATTAGGAAATAAACTAGATATGGCATCTTACTTCTTCCAAGCCTACGCGGGGCCCTGCCGGCAGTTGTGGTTAGTAATACCTCTCGTATTGCTTTGCCTTCGTGCTTCTTCGCGCTTAAAGCATTAGCAGATGCGTTAGTTGAAGCAGCTACCGCCAGGGCCCGGCGTAGGCTGGAAAGAGGTAAAATGCCATATCCAGTTAACTTTCTAATCTATGTATGGCAGTACCATGGTCGAATGACATGCCGGTTCGAATCACGAGGTATCCCCTGAAATTCCTAGACTATCCTTCTCCTCCTATGGTCTCGTAACGCTTAAATTGAACCAATTCATGTACATAACATTAGATTCCGTTATACTTTCCTGAATTTCGTAAATTTATTGAAGCATGCACGACCCAGGCGACAAACTGGAGTCCTCCCGTTGGTGTGCAAAAAAAAAATAATAAAAGTAAAATACGAAATAATACCTTCGGCTCTGACAACATTCGAACCCTTATCGAGGTTGCGTCTTTCGAAGTTCGAAACAGTCAAAAACAGCAAACAACATTGGGAGCAGAGCAGGGACCTTCGACCGTTCTACCGGGTCGGTTTACTCGGGAGAACGAGTCTGAACTATAGCACAGCTAATTCCCGTGGTAAAGATTCAGTTGGTGATATATTTGCTCCCAAACCAATCCTCGAAGCAGCCACTACCCGGCCTCAGCCACCCCTGGCATTTTCGGGAAGAAAAGGGCCTTGTGATGTCTCGTGCTCATGTCGATTGTGGCATGTAAAAGAACCTAGGATTTCCGATAGGATTTACCTAGCAAAATTGACCTTCTCTCCTTCTGGCGCCATGGCTAATGCTGGGTGCGCGTCAAAAAGCTACAGTATGGCTCAGCGGTAGGACCACGGCCTTTGGTTTCAAAGGTCGTGGGTTCGATTCCCCGCTCAGGCAGTCTGACATATAAGTCCAAATGGCAACGAAAATAGGTTTACATCCGTATTTATTCTGCGCTTGTCAAGCATCGCTCTCGTCACAGTTCGCTCTAGCCACGCAACAAGTCTAAAAGGGAGAGAGGTATACGGGGAGGGAGGGAGGGAGAGGTTTGCGCGATGACCGAGCTTAGTATCATTAACGGTGAAGTACGGAATCACCGTACCTTAAAAAAAAAACAGTCTAAAAAACAAATACGCAAATTACGATTTTACCTTGAAGTAATTAGTACAAAAATGAAACCAACGGCATTCGCCCTTGAAAACTGTCGTAAATAACATATGAAAAGTATACCAAAATCGATACGGTGCCATTTTGAAAAAAAAATGGTATCCAAATGGTACACTTTCACGGTTATGCATTAAAAATATTGAATTCCCTTTCACAGTTGACAAAATTATATACACCCCCAACTTTATTGTTCCGCCTCATCTTTGTACTATAGTTACTTCCAGGTTTTACCAATTTTTTCGCTATTTTCAGGCGCCTCATAATATTGTACTGTATCCTTGTACGAGAAAAGCAGTCAGTCAATCAAGCAATCAGTAAAAAAAAACGTGCTGGATTATTTTCCATGGATTTTTATTCCTTTGGATTTATTTTCATTGGATGTTATTTCCTCTGGATTAGATTTCTCTGGATTTTTTCCGTGGGTTGTCTTCCAGTGGATTTTTTCCTTTAGATTTTTTTTTTAACCTAGATTCCTTCAGCGTACGAAGCCCTCCGACTTTGAAATCCAATCATCCCAGGCTGTGTCGATAAACCCAAGGGTAAAATAGCTTTCTTCCAGAATAGTTATTGTGTTCTCACGAGGCCATTTATTAATACCAACGCTCTGCCGCACAAGTTTCCGTTTCTTGTTTGCGGTAAAAAGTTACTATAAAAATACCTTTTTTTGACTGTGATAAAATTCGGCTTTTCACTCAATTTCCATGTTTTTCTTTAGTTTTTACTATTAGTGGGCAACTGGGCATGTTTGTTAGACTAAACAGCCTGGAAACGGGGTGTTAGACTAACCACGCACATGGGGAACGTTCAAGTATTACGTCATCAAGAAATTGGCCATTTTCAACTCTCCCTCTACCCACGTCATCAATCGTCAACAATCCTCCCCCCCCTTCCAGTATTACGTCATTCCTAATTCTCCCCTTCTCCCCCCGTTGTAGGGGGTGTGTTTTCCCTGCTGTACATCCCCAGTTTTTTGAGGACCTCTTTTTTTTTTTGGGGGGGGGGGGGGG
>JAHWFP010203076.1:0-43294 GCA_023313725.1 Lithobius niger
CATTCATTTTCTTGTTTTTTCTTGCGTACGAGGTAATTTTGCAATCCTGTGTAAATGTTGCAAACGCTAGTCTCAACGGATCGCACGACATACCGGAAGGATTTATGTCCCTTTAAGGGACTGGTCATTACATATCGCCAGGGTGAAAAGGGTCGAGAATTTGTTTGATCCTCTCGAGGGGGAAATCATACATTTTTTCAGGCCCCGCCAAGAAGGGGAGGGGTCACACAAAAACACTGACGAAACTGAAAGAAAACGTCATTTATGGACCTAAAAAATGGCACTTTTCGCAGTTGAAATTTCTGAAAACCCCTCAGTTTCGGAGGGAGGGGGGGGGGGGCCGCAACCCCCCAGAACACCCTCACATTGTGAGTGTTTACAAGGTTTTGATGCTATTAGTACCAATACTACTACAAGTATCGCTTTTGTTTTTCATTAAAATCTGTAGAAAAGCCTTGCCTCTTGGTTTCTTAGCTTTCTGTGTATCAGGTGCTGAATGAGTTACGGATGTGGGCATACAAGGAAACAGTGTGTTCACCTTAATTGTATGAAACTCGATACAGGACGGGTATAATGAACATCGGTGTTTATAGAACATTTTTAACCCAACGTGTGGTAACTGTCGGTGTGGAGAGTTACTTACTTAATTTGGCTACAGTACTAGTCTTGGCTATAGGAAATCATCTGTACACAGTCTCAATAGGTATACGAAAAGCGCAGCTTTTTTCTTGGGGGTTGGGGGAGGGGTCACATTATTTTTGGACCTTGAGTGGGAAGGGGGGTCAAGATTTGTTTCAGGATCTCGAGGGAGGAGGGAGGGGTCGGTAATCAAAATCTGGTAGTCACATTTTCATCCCCCCCCCCCCCCGTCCATAAATTATGACCAGTCCCGTATCGATACCAAAAAATTCAAAAATCTGCAAACAAATGTTCTGTTGTTAGGGCAATATTGTGTTGGATCAAGAAATCAATCAGTTTTATGCCTATTTAAACAGAAGCAATGTAGCTACAAAATGAGCGACATGAAGGTGTGCAAAACTATTTAATAACGATTTTAAAATAATGTTCAATGCTTTTTCGACTGTCAATCTTGGAATCGGCTCAGGACCCAACTCCCTCTCTCCCTCCATCCATCATATCCCATTTTCCCTGGGCCTTGTGAACGCCTTAAACGGGTTCCAAACAAACGAGGGCCTACAACCACAAAACACTTAAATCTGGCTCTCTCATTACAGTTTTTTTAAATTCTGTTTCTAGGCTTTGGATTGTGCCCCATTCTACCCACGAACTCTCCTTTTCCCGTGTGTTTTGAACGTCACGTGGTCTCTTGCTGTGGGAAAACGGTTTACCATGGATGATCCCAAGTTGTACCGGTTGATGTCCATGATGCAGGAAAATATTCGGATAGCTGTTCAAGCAGGACCTCTCAACTTCATGCCCTGGCTAAGGTTTGTCACAATGCTTTTTTGCGTAAAGACCGTCTCGTTCACTGAAAGCTATTTGATAGTCCTTCGTTTAATTAAATGCATTACAAATGATAACGAAGGTAAAAAAAAAAGCAAAAATGAAAGGTATTTAAAAAGCAATAATTTTAAATACTGTTACAACATTGTCGTCATTTCTTGCTGTTTTCAAAATTTTCGCCCAAAGAACAGCTTCTAGGGACAAGGCCACTAAAAATTAATTAAGTGGTTCTCAGGAGCACACCAATGGAATTTTTCTTACCGCATTAGACGGCTTTTATGACATTGACAAAAATTATTTTCGATAATGCATAAGCACTTTCACCAAATATTCCCTGGAGCCGATGACCACATCAGCTCTTTGTTCCATTCACATGATCGCCTCGAAACTAATCTAAGAGTCATTCAGTCATGTCACAACTAAAAATGAATGAATTTGATGCAATGATGACTGTTATCAAAAATCTGAAACTTTTGGACGCTGTTCTTGAGCTTCACAACAAAATGTAAACTACTGAATTCGCTTTGTTCAGTAAAAAAAAAAAAAGCCATCTCCCGTATCTAAAAAATCACTAATAATATGTAAAAAAAAAAAAATACCGCCTGCTCGTGTCAATTTTCTTAGTACCATTCCCAAGAACCACTTAATTAACTTTTAGCGGCCTTATCAAACGAAGGTGGAAAACACAGAATCTTGCAGCGAGAATTCAAAATTTATGTATTTTAAATAAAATATTTGTTTATTCAAAATGTGAAAAATAATTTATTTATCAATTTTCTTGTGTGCAATAAAATTTGTAGCACGTCATAGCCTATCAGTGTCAAAAGACCGGGAAAAGACCCCATTTTCGCGGGATAAAATGTAAAAATGACGTCTTTTCCTTGTTGATACACATTTTCGTACTGATCAGTCAGTAATGCTACGACGTGCTACATTTATTGCACACGCAAAAATAGATAACACCGATTTTCTTACCGATCTGTGATGGAAACAACGCGACATTCGTTACGTTGTTTTCGTGGAATGAAACGCAAAAAGAACACGACCGAATGTCACATTGTTTCCGTCACAGAGTGGTAAGAAAAATCGGTGTTACCTGTAAACAGCTGTTGCTTTTGTTTTCAACTTTAGGATTTTTGTAAAAAACCTTAATATTGGGTCAAAAATAAAATATTTTACTGCATTCATTACTTGTGGATTCTGTCTGTGAGGAGGCAACTTTTATTGAATTTTCCACGTACCTATGAAATACTTTGGATCATTTAGAAAATTGTAGTTAATTTCAATAAACTTTAATTTGAAAGTTGCAGTGTGTCTGATGCTAGGATATCGTCTGCGAGGCTGTCCTTCCGACTGAACGACGGTAGAGATAAGAGGGTCTATATAGCCTGAGAGATATGCCTTTCATGGGAGGGACCCATGGGACGAGTACCTAGACGGCGATCACGGGAGGGTCCAAGGAAAGGGGATCATGGGAGGGATCATGGGGGATCACGGGAAGGTCCCAGGAAAGGGGATCATGGGAGGGGTCTATAACAAGATAAGGATCTCTCTTAGGCTATACAGATGCTCTTCTCTCTAACGATGGTGTGATTTACGGTTGCACGTAACCAATCCATCAACTGCCATTCAGCAACACAATTGATGGACCGGTTATGGCAACCAGTGCCTTTTCACATCCTGGTAAAGAATAGGTTAGTTGTGATCAGCGGGCTGATGTGTCAGGATCGCTACAAAGGTGGAGTCTCCACCAAAATAATTCTACCACATGTTCCACCACTCATTCTTGGTCATGACCCCCTGCAGCCTATTGTCGAATGAGGAACCATTTTCACTTCTGATAGCTAAACATCTTATGAGTCGGTTTTTGTTGGTCCACTGCCTTCATGCAGCAAACCCTTTTTTTTAATCCCATAAATGCAGACAAAATGGATAGAATTGTTATAAATCGTGCCGGGGTTTTGAACCTGGTTAACGCTGTATGAATCATCAAAGCTGGCGGTCCGGATGGTATTGGTGCACCGTCCTTCCAAATACGGCTGATACCAGTTCCTGTTTTTCCCCCAGTTCCTCGACGAGGAAAAAGTACTCAATGGCTGGTGATTGTTATTTGTCATCTGTGGTGCCTCGTCTTAAAGGTGGTTAGAAAGGTGACGTTCGTAATTACAGGCCTATTGCTGTCATGTCTATCTGCTGTAAAATGCTGGAACATATCTTCACTAACATGTTTAGTTTTCTGGATAGGGTACAACCTTATCACTGAAGAGCACTTTGGTTTCTGGACGGTGCCTCTTTTGAATTTATGCTTACATATAGGGTGCATGACTTCACCAGCAGTCTTGGTGATGCCTTTCCTGTGGTTGTTGTAATTTTTGGACATAGCAAAAGCTTTTGATACTGTGCCTCATAATCTATTCTTAATGAAGACAGAGGCGTATGGTATCCATAGGGAGTTTATCAGTCTGTTTAGCTGTTTTTCAAAGAACAGAATCAGTATGTGGTGATGGAGGGCTGCCGATCAGGCCTGGTATCTGTAAGGTCCGGTGTGCCTCAGGGTTCCATTAGTGGACCTATCTTATTTTTGCTTTATGTAATGACTTGATAGATGTTGTGTCCTCTTTGCATAAATTGTTTATGAATGACACTTACCTCAGGAATCAGGATGGAGCCGAACAGGTGGATACTTCAGGCAAACTTGACAAAGGTTGCAAATGGTGCGACACTTGACAAATGAAACTTAATGAATATAAGACTACAACTCTGATACTTATTGCTGCATGGGGTTGTTGAAAATTTCCTTTAAATAAAAAATAAAAAAAATTAAAAATAATAAAATCTGTATGCTGTGTCGGTTTTTTTATTCGTAATAAAAATGGGTAAAAATATCACTTGTGCTGCAAAATTTCGCAAATTCTTTTCCCACCCATTCCCTCCTTGGATGCCCCACTTGATAAAACTGCAAGCAATGTTGAATTATCTTGAACTTGAGCATTCTTCAAGGGTACCATTAAAAAATTTTGGTAATTTATGAGCTAATTTTCTCGTAAAATATTTGGTCAATTGTAAAGTGTGTTTTTTGCGGAATACTCAAACACTGGAGAAGAATGTGTCGAAATTTCTAACCAAATAGTCTGATTCCAATTCCAACAGGTATTTTCCGAAGATAGGCTCGCCATACTGGAAGCTGCAAGCCAACGTCAATGCTATTTACGAATTTCTACACGAAATCATTAATGAGAATAAGGACACTCTTGATGCTGGGAGCGAATATAGCGACCTCTTGAGGGAATATATGAAGGAAGCATGCAAACAAAAGGAAAACACCAAAGATAGCACCTTCACAGGTAAAAAGTTGCATAATACCAAGAATTTCTAGGGTCGGGAAGGAGAATTTATGATTGATACTCCCTACTGAAACGTCTTATATTCATTTCTATTAGTTCCGTCAGAGTTTATAGAGGGCGCCATGAGTTTTATGTGGGAATTTCTACTCAGTTTTCAACCTAAAATTAAACTAAACTAAACGAAACTAGCTTGTATTTAATTATTATTTAGTTTAGCTTAGTTGTAATTAGTTTACTTTAGATTTGGGCTGAAAAATGAGCAAAAGTTACCGGATGGAATGCATGGCGCCCTCTGAAAATGCGGATGGAACTAATAGGAAATGAATGTAACACGTGTCAATAGAGCAGTGACATTTGCCGCCATATTGGCACCAGTATGGGTTTAACTACAAGGTGCACTACATAAAAATGGAGGGAAAAACAACGGAAGAGCGGATTTCTTAGGATTAAAATAACGTTGTTTTCTCCAACAACAAAAATCGTGCGTCTTAGGTCAAAGAAATCACTCTTCACAGCATCGGCTTCAGTATGACGCCCTTCTGTTTCTCTCTGCAGTGCCCCTTGCAGCTAACCCATTAAGGCTCCAGCATAGAGTTATATACAATAATACTATGTCGTGTCACTGCTCTATAGGGACAAGTTTGGGTCATGTGGAATACAATTAAAGGGAAGAACCGTGTTAAATGCATGTTCATATTATTCTGATACTTGCAAAAAAACATTCGTTCAAGATAACACGGCAACAAACTTACAGATATAGAGACATAGATATAGATATACATACAGATACAGACATAGATATAGATACAGATATAGATAAAAACTTAAATACAGATGTAATGTAATACGTTTTTCTCGGATTGGCATGGCCTTGTACCCGAGTGATCTTGCTGGCCTTGACTTGTCACAATGTGCATTATGTTTATTTATGTTTTTCTTTTATTTCAGTCCCTCAAATCCGTCGTGTTCTGTCAGACCTGTTTGTAGCCGGGTCGGAAACAACAGTTACCACTTTGTCCTGGGCGTTTCTACTAATGGCCGTCGAACCAGAGGTCCAGAAAAATGTCCAAAGGGAAATCGACAATGTGGCAGGATCGAGGAACCTAACACTCGCTGACAGGCAGCAAATGCCATACACAGACGCGACCATAGCCGAAATTCAGCGCTTTAGCAGTATCGTTCCTTTTGTGACCCATGCCGTTGCTGAAGACACAGAGTTGAATGGCTATGATATACCAAGTGGGGCTATAATTCTTGCTAATCTGTGGGCCGTTATGAGGGATCCCGAGTTGTGGTCAAACCCTGATAAGTTTGACGTTGAACGTTTTCTTAACTCTCAGAAGGATGCTTTTTCCAAATCGGATTATTTCGTACCGTTTTCTGTAGGTAAGTGTAAAACCTGTTGGTTTATGGATTCCTCGTATTTGAATTTGAATGTATTAAAAAATAATTCCTAGTATCTTTTAATGGATTAAGGAATAAAAGGAGAAATAATAACGGATATTTGCATCTGTTTTTAAGACATTTTTGGGATCTTACAGTAAAACAGTACTACTATCTTAAAGTAAAATGCTTTTGCATCTTAAAATTTTACATCCGTTTTTTAAGATGTTTTTGCCATCTTAGCAGTTTGGCATCTTAAGAGCCGATGCTTTGGCTCGTATATATCTGGCATCTTATAATGCTGACATCTCATATCGATGACGTCTTGGGGACGTCTCGGGAGTTAATCTCACCTACTAATAGTTCGAAAGTTAAATGAAAACTAGAAGATTGCTACTAGCGGTAGCAATCTTCAAGTTTCATTTAACGTCCAAAGTATTATTCCGTGCGATTAACTTGGCTAATAGGATTAACCTTGGCGGCCTTTCCCTGGTTGAATGATTCACTACTTTGAAAGGCCGACCCTTTTTGGAAACTTGGCGGCTGCTCTTATACCAGTTTTGGTTTTGGGTGGATATCGCAACATTCATAGGCCTGTGAATACAAAGAATTCCACTGTCTAATAGTCACCTCTACCTTTTTTGTCTGAAATGTCTATAAATTTTCTAATTCATAATTCTTACGTTTGCTATTGCCTAATTAGCCGTTACACCAGCCAAATGGACACGGTTTGGCTTATTGTATGCCCATGGTTCACATGCTTAAGTTTATTTAACCGGATTTTTTAGCCCACTGGCTAACAAACGTTGATTTTCGTTCGCTTCGCTCACTCAATCAGCGCATCCACCTTCACTTAGCCCTCCTGAGGTTAACATTAATCATTCAATCATGAACGCATACTACAAGCTCACGGAATGACAGACACTAGTGTGTTACTGGCTAATGTGTTATCTTACCGCAGTTTAAATACCTCGATCATTTTTCACATGTTATATTTTTATCTTCTTCGATCAATTATTGGTGCCTTTTAGCGAAAAAATATCTAGTGGCAAAAAATGGTACTAAAATTGGTAAATTTAAAATTCTTTTTTGTTTTATAATGTGCGATATGCGCAGTAGATTTTAATTTACCAGTTTAAAAAAGGCCCATTGTAATAGAAGCCAATGTAAATTACCTCATTTATACTGTAAATGGACACATTTACATTTCAGTGCTTACACTCAAGGGTTGGTTGGGAGCACTCTAGTTCAACAACTGTACCGCCTTATTCTAAGTCCCTGTGCTAAGTTCAATTAATCTTCAACATATATTTAGTACGGAAGTGGCCCAACATAATTATACCCGAATTTGATAACAGCGTCTCATTCATATTGTATTTGTCCTGTTCCCATGAACGTTTTTAGGTTGGCTGATATTTAAAAAGGAATGTATCTTGGCTTTTCGTTTGCTTGCATGTACACATTACTTGAATACATGGAATTATGTTTCAATTTTCTGTTTTAGGCAAGCGTGCCTGTCTAGGGGAATCCTTGGCCAAAGCAGAATTGTTCCTCTTTTTCACCGCTCTCCTCCAGAAGTTCACAGTTTCTTTGCCAGAAGGTGCTGAAGCGTCATTGGAACATGTCCTCGGTGTTACAATGGCTCCGCAAGATTACACTATCATTGCGAAGGCCCGTTAATGACAGTGGCACATTCACAACTGGACATTTCAATCTTGCTGAAGAGGAAGATCTGGAGTGTGGTCCTTCATTATGAACTATGTCATGTCAAGTTATTAGACAGAACTTTGTGGACTGTTATTTTGACAGAACTTTCTTGTAGATAGTGAATCTGTGGCGTCACTGCAAAGTGGAAAGGGTGGGGAAACCCCACGGACCACCAACCTCAGCGGGACCAAGAGCACAGCTGATTATTTTACTATGTATTCTCGAGTAAGAAACATTCTGGTAATCACAAATTCTGAATATCTGTTATGGCTAGAGTGCAGAATGGTTGACGTTCAAAATCCAAAAGTATGGTGTTTTTCGCACAGAAGATATGTGGTTTGGAGGCAACCATCGTGTGTCTGCAGCAGTGTTAGAGCTTATTTTATTTTATGATGTCTTCTATTTATACCTTCGACTGTAAGTGAAATCTTATTTGGTACAGCTTATTGCAGTAGCTGTTACATATTTGAAAACTTTACCAATTTTCTTCATTCAGTATTTTACTAGATTAGGTTACTGTACGGGTCAAGGCAGCCAGATGGTTAGCATGACCGTCTCATGTCCCAGAGGTCCTGGGTTCAAGTCCAGCCTCAGCAACCCGTTACATTTTCTGGAAGAGACAGGCCTTGTGATGTTTCGTGCTCATGTGGATTGTGGCATGTGAAAGAACCAGAGATTTATCTAGCAAAATTGTCCCTCTCGCCTTGTGGAGCCATGGCTAAGCACACGTTAAAAACTAACTGTCTGGCTTCAACCAGAGTCGGACTGGGTAAGAAAGGGCGCCTGTGCCATTTATCGAAATGACTGGGGAGGGGCGCCATGTGTTTTACAGGAAACTCTGATGAAGTTATGGTGCCTCGAACTATGGGTTTTGGGAAACGGTCTAAGCTTCCTAAACAGAAGCAAAGACCGAGGTTGAGCTCAAGAAGCTTTGCTTATTTTCATATTCTGTCGTCATATCTAGCTTCGGAGGCATTCAACACACATTTTATATTTCAAGTAATACTATTTTTGGAAATTTGGAGTTAAGAATGCGTTAAAAACGTAAAAAAGGAAGGGAGAAGAGAGAAGGGGAATTTGAGCTTGAAAGGAAAGGTCATCAATGGTCACCAAAACCATTCGCGTGGAGGAGGAAAAACACGACTACCAAAGGGGCGCCGATAGAATGGTAGCCAAAGGGCGCCTGTGCCATTGGCACACTGGCACTACGGTCAGTCCGAGGATGGGCATCATGGCAATGGCTGGGAGTGCGTCACACAATATCAGATGCACATGTTTCCTCATCGTTCATAAGAGGCTACACAAAAAATCGTGAAAGCGTAGTCAGCAGGATGTAAGGGTGTTTTAAAAAAATCCTTAATACTCAGTGAAACAAGAAACAACCATGTAAGGGCGGGTAAAGGTGACATTGCCATGGTAACAACGCTAAATGGATTAGCTAAATCTGACATCGTTTGAGTAAATACTTGCACTCTTATAATCCGTGCCAATAATATAAAGAATTCCTCATGACGAAACAATTTTCCCAAACGCTTCTGAACTCACGTTATTTGCTGTTTTCGTTGCAGACATAAAACCGCCGCAATGTTGGAATTTGAGGTGATTTCTAGCTTCTAGCTGTGAGAATGCAAAAGCGAGTTGCTGCGTAAACGTGCCCATACGCATTGCCACGAAGCATTATGTGTGTGTAGGGTTACGTTCGCTTCGTTTTTAGCCTTATGTTTCCCCATCGAAAGAAATCACAATCAAGACTATGTAACACTTTATTTTATATTTGTTTGGTGAAAAATAACTGCAAACGAAGTTTAATGAAGTTTGTACCATAACCTTCCTTTTAACTTTGGTCATATTTTCGTTTATAAACTTTTTATTTACATGCAGTTTGTTGAAAAAAGACATCAAGTAGTCTTAGGCACATTAGTTTTGTTTTGCGCTTAGCTTTCTATGCAGAAAGAATCAATCAAAACATGTTCATGATGATTTCATTTTAAAAGAACAATGTTCTTTTAAATATTGCATTTATTTTGGGCCACACGTCAATCCATACATTGTTTGATTTGTTGCCTTTTCTTGTGCTTTATAGACACCACTTTTTCGTTTGCTTACTCATGTTCATAATTTAGGTAGTTTTAATTGTTTCTAGTAAAAAAAGGAATTTAAGTAAACGTTTGTAATAACACAATAAATAAAATTGAGCCAACATTTAGGACAGCTCAGTATGACGAGTGAGCAGTAATAATCATATTATTTTTTGTTCGTTACAATTTCTGCTCACTTGTCATCCTTACCAGTTCACAATTCTGTGGCGTTTTGACAAAAGGGCATAAGTCCATTTTTGTCATTCTTGAGGTTAGTCCAAAAAATGGCTTGTCTATACATTCTCTTTGCTTTGACAAAGAGAGGTTAGTCCATCCTAGCATTGTCTAGCTTATTTTGTGTATGTCTGTTGGAGGTAAGTCCACAAGCAGTCAATCTAATTTGACAAACGGAGGTAAGTCCAACATACCTCCTTTTGTTCCAAAAATGGACGTATGCCCTTTTGTCAAAACGCCACAGAATTGTTGGCTCCATTGTCAGGCTCCCCAAACGTACCAAATTTTTCATGCGTTGTAAGTGTTGTGGGCTGAGATTTCGGCCAGGGACCTTCGACTCTAAAAAGTCACTATGGAAACGTCTTAGAGCCATTCCAATTAGTTCCACCACAGTTTTCAGAGGGCGCCACTTGTTCCATACATTTTTCAGCTCAACTCTAAAGTAAACTAAATTACAACTAAGCTATAATAAATAATAATTAAATACAAGATAGTTTCGTTTAGGTTCGGTTAATTTCAGGCTGAAAACAGTAGAAATTCCCGCATAAAACTCGTGGCGCCCTCTACAAACTCAGACGGAACAAATTGGAATGGATCTAAGACGTTGCAGTATGGGTTCTCTAGTCACAAATTAAGCAGCAACGTGAGAAACAGTGCGAGATTTTACATCAAATCTCGCACTGCTCCCATTCCGCGCCATTTTACTGATTCTTCCATCTCAATCGGCTTTTGATTTTGCTGATCAATCGTCAACAAAATTGGACTAACAACAGAACTAATACTCATCATAAATAAGTACGTTTACACTACGGTTCTTAAACTTTTAATGCTGAACTCGTTCAGCTAAACGGGTTCAGCTAAACGAATTCCCAAAACTCGAGTTTGGGTAATTCTGGGTATTATTCAGACTTGGCGCGAGGAGTTCTACGATTGTTACATTACATTATCTTTATTGAGCTTACAAGCCTGGACGCTACATGCTCACCCTAACCTACTTAGCATCTAACTTAATCTACTTATTCTGTTCTAGGATTGTTTCCACAAATGTAAACAAGACGCACTAAAACACAAATATGAACGTCAGCTACAACAATGCATATCTGCAATCAAAGTGCGTAAAAAAAGGCGGCTGCGGTTAGCAATGACGTCACCTGTTTGGATTCCTCTATATACACGACGTAGTATTATTGTATATAACTCTATGTTGGAGCCTTAATGGGTTAGCTGCAAGGAGCACTGCAGAGAGAAACAGAAGGGCGTCATACTGAAGCCGATGCTGTGAAGAGTGATTTCTTAGACCTAAAACGCACGATTTTTGTTGTTGGAGAAAACAACGTTATTTTAAGACTAAGAAATCCGCCCTTCCGTTGTTTTTCCCTCCATTTTTATGTAGTGCACCTTGTAGTTATGCCCTCCAAAACCCATACTGGTGCCAATTTGGTGCCAATATGGCGGCAAATGTCACTGCTCTACACGGGAAAACACGTTTAGGCTAAACGACTCCCAGACGCGTTCGAAACGCGTTTAGTGAAACAACGTTGTTCAGACCACGTTATTCAAACGAGTTTAGTCCAGTTTAAGGATAGTAGTGCGAACGGGGTAGCCGCGGATAACGCCTATCTTTTAAAGTGCATTAATTAAGCTACCTAAATGCAATGGACAATGCAACTGAAAACCGCAACGTTTGTTATGTCATCAGACGGAGTGTACCGTTACAATCGGGCTTCGTAAAAGCACGCCATTGTTCGGCTTTGAAGTGATGACGTAACAAATTTTCGTCTTGGGTAATCTCGTAAGAATTTGTCGTTTTGACAGTTTGACAGTTTAACGTTCAGTAAAGATTGTGCGATCAGATATTTCATGATTATTTACACGGCCTGTAGACCCCAACCTCCCATGTTAAAGCTGAAATTTCGATGCTTAATTTTTCTGCTGTCTTTCAACATGTTCCACTCAAATTTGGTATATAAGCTTTATTGGATTTGGTGAACATGTGTCCCAACTTTTATTAATTTCCGATTTGACACATCGGAGATCTGGACTTGAGCTGGAATCGTGATTTTCATTTTTGGCTTCTTGTTGTTGGCAAGACATTTTTCTGCTACGCTATCTACAGGTCAAACTATTTGTCCTATAAAGCTGGTTCTTAGCTCATTTTACAGGTATTGCTCTGTAGATGTGCCCTTTCCATAAGGCATTTTCTAATTGGTCAAGTGGTTCAGGGTTTATGGAGCTCTAAACGACCAGATTGATAGTTTTACATTGTTTTAAACATTGTTATTATTCAACAATGCCAATCAGCAAACGCATGACACACGGCATAGACTGAAGATTAATCAAACAATACTGGTGAGCCAACAATTCACCAGCACGTTAAGAGGAAGGATTATCCTTATTACCATTTTGATTTATATAATGAATTCGCGTCACACTGCCGTGTTAAAGCTAAAATGTCCGTTGCATGTTTAGCTTGCCGTCCTACATTACAAACAAATAACGACAAAGCCGCTAATACAGAGCTGTGTACAAACCAAAAGAAAAACGTGCACTGAATGAGCGAGCGAAGCGAGCGAAATTAGTGCATTTGCAACGAGTACAAATAGAAGCAAGACACAAGATTTAGATTGAATATTAAAGGGTTTGTTTCCTTATTGGTTGTGCAAACCGTAACTGATAAAGATACAAAACATTAAAAGAAGCCAATGGTACTGCATGGTACGCCAAAGTAACACGAATTAGTAAACAAAAACGAACTCGTTTGATGCTTAAGGTAAGGTTTAACTGATTCGAAGTCAAAACAGCAAAGGAACACAAATAAACTTTCCTGTAAGGTTTCAGATACTGCAGTGTTGCTGTACTGTTTAGTCCACGTGAAACCTTACTGGTGTATCCAACCATTAGACACGTAAATACAATTAAAGTCAGAGGAATAAAAATGTAAGGTTACACATTCGATTACTTTCTTGGCTAATTTTTTTCAGTGTTCTTCAGCCATATCATTTACTTATCGTTCATCACCTTACTGTTTTCAAAGACTTGCACGAACCCTCAAACCTGTAGAGCTGTTGTAAGCCCACTAAGACAATTAGGTTTTAAGCATTTTCCAGCGATGTTGTGTAGCCAAGTAAAATGCACCAATTATTAGCTGAAGTATCGTGTGCAAAAATAACATTGTTAAAAAACATTTTAATACAGCAGTAAGGTTTCACGTGGACTAAACAGTACAGCAACACTGCAGTATCTGAAACCTTACTGGAAAGTTTGTGTTCCTGTGCTGTTTTGACTTCAAATTAGTTAAACCTTGCCTAAAGCATCAAACGAGTTTTTTTTTGTTTACTAATATTAAAGAGTTCGTTTGCGCACGAGAATTTTCAGAAAATGGACTGGAGGCGGAGGCAAGGCTAACAATGTCAACTATAACAATGCTGCAACACGTAACAATGCGGTAACCATAAGCGAGGCGCACTATATCGGATTATAGCTCGCTCAACAAGATGCAAAAATGGTTGGGTGCCGGGAAAGTAACATTGTCGTTGTTTTCAGTTGAGTTAGCTAGCTCGTTGTGGAAAACCAAAATTAAATGGTCTTGATTTAAACCACAGGGTCTACGCAGGGCCTACGCCTCAAAATTGGGCGGCCAACATGACGGAGTGACTTATTTACTTCTTCAATGAGGGCTTCGGGAAACCAGTTGAATTGTTTCCGCGATTGTTTGCCATGCTACTGCAACAATTCAGAATAAACTACTCATCGAGATAACACATGCTAAATCTAGACACACGTTAGTGTCTTGCCGTCAAATAATAATCATGGGACAAATTTTAAGCAGCACCTGAACATAAATAATGCATTTCTTATGTTCCGTTTTTTCGAAAACAAAAATCGGTGGACAGTGGACACGTGATAGACCAGACCGTAGCAATTACAATAAAAAGGAAGCGAAAAAAGCCAACAAATTAACAGAACAAAAAACGGCTTCGCCATTTAGAAGAACAACATTAGAGCTCGCATCCCCATATCACAGCCGTGAAGTTACACGAATGAAAACGGATTAGAGTTCACTCGAACGCAACGAACTATAATTTGAACTCCAATTCGCAACACGTAAACCCACAAACACACACAAAATAGACGCCATAAACAACAAAACGCTACAAACTTGAAATATAAAAATGCATACACAAAATGAACATGTAATTACTCAAACGAACTCAAACGACCGTCAAACACAAACACAGGCAAAAAACTGCCTTAACTATAGGAGTCTGGCTTGTTTCACAATATAATGCACTCAAAATACACATATACCCACTCACACGAAACAGACTTAATATATGAAACAACAAACACAGACAAATATAAAAAGTCTGTATAATACACAAATTATGCGTACACGCCCAAACACCGAAACATTAAACTTTTCAAACATAAACTGTGCTTTCTTTCTGACATAATCATTGATCAAAAACAGTCTTTGTTCTCTGGTACTGGTGTTCAAATTATAATTCGTTGCGTTCGAGTGAACTCTAATCCGTTTTTATTCGTGTACCTTCATAGCTGTGAGTACGGGGATACGAACTCTAATATTGTTTTTCTAAACGGTGAAGCTGTTTTTTGTTCAGTTATATTCATTAATTTTGTTAAAAACTACTGGCTAGTTGAAACAAATCTTTTGTTGGCTTCGAAAAACCCAGCGTCGTTTGCTTCGAGGATTGGTTTGGGAACAAAAACGTCATCAACTGAATCTCGCTCGTGAATACTTTGCCAAGAGAAATAGCTGTGCTAATAGCTCAGACGGGTTCAGTTGAGTGGTCCCTGGTATCGGCTTTCTCTATTTATTGGCGAATGAAAACAAAAATAACCCAACGCCAAAAAGTATAACTTCTAATTCACAAAAAAAACCATCCATTAAAAAGGTTTGTTGAAATAACACGCCCGAAAAGTGAAAAAAAAAAGAAGTGATACCATATCAAAGAAACCAAAATTTGTACAAGTGCTGCCAAATTCAGAATCGTTCGGCCTTTAAGAAGAGTGGTATCAACAAAACAAAACTTTCGCTCCGCTAAATAAAAGTAGCAATGGTCGAGTTTTTCATTTAACCTTTGAACTAATAACCAGTCTGTTGGTCTGTTAAAAATAACTCCTTTGAAAAGCCGCACCATTCTCATCTTGGCGGCCATTTTACAAATTTTTTGGGTATGATTATTTTCAAATCATGATGAAAACTAAATTATTTGTGTAAAAAATTGTAAACTGGAACGTAATTATATGTAAAATTTCGGCCTCCATACGATGACAGGCAGCACTCGAAAACCTTTTTTTGTAGGAAAACAGCTTCCTTATATGTTTAAAAGGCTTAACGTTAGAAATTCGACGCGTCATCCAGTTAGCCACCGATTCTGCCACCAGTCGCGCTGAAACCACCCCGAAAATGAACTGCTCTAGCATGCGGACTCTGAACTGTGAAAGGTACCCGTGACGCGTGATACGCGGATTTTAAACTTAAAACACAGCATTAAAGTAACCTCCGGCCGGCCTTATAACAGCCAAGCACAGTCATGTGTCCGCGTGCTGCGCCGCAAGATTCTGCGTAGTAATACTTCAACGTCACTTCGCCCTCGTCTTCTCGTGATCACGTGAACGACGTCTGGGCTAGCAGACGAATTGCGGGTCACGTGACAGCATTGACGCAAAAACTGTGTCGTCACAACCGGAAACAATGAAACGTCATGGTTATTGTAGGGGCGCATTCGCCAAAAAAAAACAGATTAACAGTTTTGCCCTCGGGGGCCAGTCCAAACGAATTTGACCTTTTGCGTACACGAAAATTAATACCTTATTTGTATGTAATGGGGCTTTAAAAGGCAAACATTTAACAGACACAAGCAGTGGTAGAATAATCCCAGTTGAATTATTAGCGTTTTGAAAACTGGGAATACAAACGAAAAAACGTGCGCTTTAAATGCAATTATTTAGAATGCTTGGCCGTTACTACGTCAATGCCAAGGTTCCCTTTTAAGAATAGTTAGTTATACACGTGACGATTAACCTTTTTCAAAAGGGAATTCCCGTTTTGCAGAATACTGTTTCTCAGAATCAAAATATTCTTCAAAAATTTAACACTGCAGAAGTTAAAGAGGCATGCCTAATTGTTAGTAATTTTTGATTAGTTGTGGTTTCTGATATGTGTTTAGCCGGAGCGACCGCGGCAGCGGGAGAGAGGCACGTCATTTGAAACAAATTATTTTGCAAAATGAGATTCTGCAAAACGGGTGTTTGTGTATAAATGTCTGACCCTCATCATGTTATGAATGTTCGTGTTTAAATGTTTTAAATTCTTCGTTTGCCTAAAATTTCGTGAACGGGATTTGGCGAAACGGGACTGACCCCTGAGGCAAAAGCTGTTAATCTGCTTTCTTTTTGGCGAAACAGGATTTGGCGAAACAGGATTTGGCGAAACAGGATTTGGTGAAACGGGACTGGCGCCTGAGGCAAAAGCTGTTAATCTGCTTTCTTTTTGGCGAAACGGGATTTGGCGAAACGGGATTTGGCGAAACGGGACGTAACCCCTGGGACGTCGGGCTAGAACGATAAAAAGGCCGCTGGGGTAGATCGTTTGCTTCTTCCAACCTGCTCGCCATGTTGCTTAAGAAAACTGCAGACAAGAAAATATATTTTGGCCCTTAGGTGGGGATTTAATCTTACCATTGGTTCTGTTTCTCTCTTAGCCGACTCTTCATTTAACAACACAAACCAGGAATATTTACCAGAGCTAAGCTGCAAACAAGGTTGTCAGGCATTCCGGGAAAAAATCATCTGATGTGATTTCCTCAAGCCCCAACTTACTTCCGACAGCTAGGGTCTTCATTCTACTCCTGGCACTTTCTAACAGAAATGCAGCGAAATTCACACCACATCGTGACAACAACACTCTATACTAAACGTTAGGCTCTTCTATCCATTTCCTGCTTGTCCATTCTTATTCAACTGAAGATAGCTGAGATAGGCCAGGGAGACATTGTGTTAGGCCTACAAAATGGCGACCAAGGCCTAACATTATGAACCACGTAAAACTACGTCCTTCACGTGTAGAGTTGTAAAAGGAAAAAAAAGTCCAAGCAAAAGTGGGGAGAAAGAAGACTGTATGAGCCAAAGAAACGAGTCCTATAATACAGGGGAAATTATTGTCACATTCAGTCAAGGCAGAAGCCGTGCAGGGCAAAGGAAATAATACAAGTACAAGCATGTTGGAACAGGAGAGAAAATAACGGGAGTGGTTAACGCTTGTTAAACCCTTTGAACCATTATTTTGAACCCTTTGAAAACCGCTACAACCAAATTAGTCAAGGTGGAAAAACAACAAGTTACATCAGGGCAATATTGGGATGGGGAATAAAATCCTCTGTCATTGTTAAAAGCAATTTGTATTTATTGAGTAATGAAAGTTGTAACATTTTTATTAATTAAAAAAACCATCTATATGTCCAATGTCACACAGGCTTGCTATAAATTGGAAATAAGTCCAAATAACATCTTATAGTGTCCGCGGCCTATCTTGAGTTCGCCCCAGAACGAATACAGATAATCGATTGTATGTTTTCGATAGCAGAGCACCTTGTTGATATCCTAGATGGTTACAAAAACAATGGCGGCCGTCGATTAAAGCCGCTCCCTCCAGGAAGATGTAGCCGCTCGTAAGATAGCTGCAGGACTCAAGATACGCGGCGCGCACAATAAAAATGAGTGATTACTGACCTTGTACAAAACTACTCCATTTATTTGGAGGTGACTTGAACGGAGCATTTTTTTTAAAAGCATAATTTAACCTACGTAAGGTACGTTGAGTGCGAAAAACAGATGTAAAAAAAATATAAATCCAGACACAAACTTATATTTCGACACCTTTTTTTGGCGGCGCTTTCATCAGAGTGGCAAGGTAAAAGTTAAAAAAAAAAACAACTCACATTGGCATGGTCAAATATGCCTAAACGTTCGACTGCATTGGTGCATACTAACCTACGTTAACTGTAGCCTCATATGGCCCCCTGGGTGTGAGGAAGGAAAAAAATCGTTATTGTTTTCGTTTTTGAGAAGACGGCAGAGTAAAATTTTTGAAAATAGTCTAATTTAGCCACATTTTACGGTCACGCAGTAGTATATTCTGTAGGATCTGTTTGCTTTTTATCAAATCGAAACACGCCATCATTATGTTTGGCAAACGCACATATGCATACTCGTTTTAATTTTATTTCTTCATACTTTTCCGTGTCACGACAATTGCATAATCATCACTTTCACTTTTACTGCGAATGTGAAACATATTTTCCCCTCTGGGGGCTTCTGAGCGCGTATTATCTAAAAAAAATGTTAGTTTTTTTTCTTCTTCTCTCTTGGCCGCTTTTCCCTAGCCGTGAATTTCTTTCTCACTGTCTACTTCTCATCCTCTCGTGCGTTCCGAGCTTAAACGTTTACCTTCCTACGTCTCAGTCGTAGAATTGTTTGGCTTTAAAGGCAAATGCGAAAGAAAATTATAGTCTTTAAAAATTAACTATAGCAACCCAAAAATAAAATAAAAATTCACGTACCCATTCACTGTCTTGAAACTAACTGGCTTATTGCATACCGTAAACACGGTGACTTTAAAAGACTGTGACATTTTAAGCTGGAAAGTGAATATCTCCAATGTTAATTTTAAAGCACATATTTTGCAAGTTACAACGAAAATAAGACTGAGTTATTACCGAAAATACATCAACTGTGGAACGTTTGAGATAAAAAGAATGAAGAGATTTTGTATGATGTATAAACCATGCGCAATTGCTGTTTGCCGTGACGTCACCATGAGTTAGCCAATGACGAACGAGAACAACGGCTGTATGGCCGTCTGATTGGACTAGCCCAGTCACGTGATATGCACGTCACAGCAAACAGCCATGACGCGTGGTGTAAATAGGCTGTATATTAAAATATGGAATAGAATTATATGGATTTTCATTGCAATATTTAACTGAAAGATACAAAAGATACAAAATAAGGTAGTTAAAGTGCTGTTTGGAACGGATAAAAATATAAAAATAGCTAGAATATATAAGGAACACAAATTCTGAAAATCATTGAATTAAAAAATTACGTAATAATTATAAAGAATTACTATTCTAATACCTACCAAAAATGAAGCAAAATAATGAAGAAAGATCGATAAAGAATAAGCTAAAACCAAGATGGAACAATGCGTACGGAAAGACACTGCTAGACACTGCTATATACCGAATATTTTAAATAATTTACCGAAATCCATGTGAGAATATGTAAATTTAAAGGAAAGAAAAGTAAAATTAAAAGAAAATCTAATAACTGAACAAAAATATTAGGTAAACACTAAATTAAACAATAATGTTATGAAACAGGAATAATTTAACAAAAATGATGTATGCATATATTTTGTATTATTAGTGTATTATGTTATTATTATTGAATAATTATTAGTTTGGTATACTGTATTACTATAATTGTATTGAAAGCTCGACAAGTAGTGTTGAAAACTAAACCCCACTGCAAAATATTGAATAGTAATAATAATTGTAAAAGATGAGGATGTACGTGAAACTCCACAAGTGCCATTAACAGATTCAAAGATTACAGTGTTACTGTAATTACAATAAAGATTATTATTATTATTATAAATACGGTAAGCAAGCGAGGACTAATAGTGAAAGCAAGCTCTGGTTAGCTCTTGTGTTCCTACGTCATCTGCTTCGGCCAAAAAGCTCGACAAACAGTTGGAAAGGTATTAAATCCAAAGTATTATTCTGCGTGATTAACTTGGCTAATAGGATTAACCTTGGCGACCTTTTCCTGGCTGAATGATATCACTACCTTCAAAGGCCGACCCTATTTGGAAACTTGGTAGCTTCTTTGATACAAATTTTGCTTTTTGGTGGATGTCACAACTTTGTTATAGGACTGTGAACGTACAAAAGGTCACACTGTCGTGTCTTCATCTCTACATTATTTTCTGGAGGAATTTTATGTCTACTACATTTTTACATTGCTAATTTTCACCTTTGCCAGTGCCCAAGTAGCCGTTACATCAACTAAATTGACACGGTTTTGTTTATTGTATGTCCATGCTTCAAAGGTTTAAGTTTCTTTAATCCCATTTTTGCACACACTGACTAACAAACGCTGATTTTCGTTCGCCTTGCTCACTCAATCAACGCAGCCCCCTTAAGTTGCTCCTCGCGAGGTTTATGTTAATATACACGGTGAAGCTGGAAATGCTCACTCAATCAGCGCATCCCCTTCAGTTGTTTTGTTTATCCCTGCACCTTCCCCTTAGGATTTTTCAATTTGAAAAGATTTCGGCCGCATTGGGATTTATTCTCGCCATGGTAAGATACGCTTTTGCCTTTTAGTTAATAGACGCGTGTAACATAGGACTGTTAATGTACAAAAGGTCACACCGTCTTATCTTCCTTTCCACCGTCTTTACATCAACCAAATTAAGAATCGTTTTGTTTCCTTTCTTCGTTACATTTTGTCATTCAGAAATTCGTGAAGTCCACTGTTACTAAAACATCAGACCGCAAAGCATTCTGTTTATTGGTTATTAATATAACCCGTTTGCTCCTGGATGTTCGTATTGATGCGTAACCATCATCCAACGTGCATCCCTCTATTCTTACGCAATCCACGGCAACGTGAAGGACTGACTATTTTGTCCTTTCTTGCCGTTCAGCTTTTAGTTCGTCCAGGCTTTAGTTCGTAAATCTAACACAGGGTTGATTCTCCAAGCCATTGTTGCTTGAATTTTTTGGTTGCAACATGGAAGAGCAACGAAATTTAAATTCCTTGGTTGCAAATTTCAAAACCTTCCCACTCATTAGTCCTCACAGACCAACTAATCCCAAATTTCGGCAACTCTCTGTTTTTAATCAGTCGTAATAAATACACATGACAAATCGGCTCTTTATTAAAGGAACACCCGGCGTGCCTTATAACAGCCACGTGCAAATCGCCATCCGCGCACTTACCAGCGTTAAGGTCGGCTGGGGTGGGCGTTCCTCGCAGCGAGAAACGTAATTGCTGTCTCGGTTGGCTTTGGGAATGGGTACACGAAACAGCATCAAGTTAAAGATTGTGTCGTCACAAACCGGAATGATTCTCTTATTTTAACATCACAATTTATCATTTTCTAGGCTAGTGTCTTATAACTTTGCTTCGGCGATCTATTGGAATAATTAATTTTAATTTTTAGTCTTTAGATTTTTGATCTCATGGTAATTATTAGAATGCACACACAGAGATGAAACGTCATGATTATTGTAAGCGCCCACAGGATCATATATACTGCGGAACGCAATACATAAAGTTAGCAATTATTCAACAGAAAATCTTCTAGACGCCACATTTTAAAACGGATTTTTACCAAGGGATTGAATAACGCTAAGAAAATAGACCTTTGGGGCCGTATACTTGATGTGGAGGATCGAGAGAAATGGGGCTGGGAGGAATATCCCTTTAAGTCTCGCCAGTTAACACTAATAGAAATAAAATTGGGGGGGGGGGGGGGAGGATACAATATTTTATAGTGTTAACGAAATTTATGCTACAATTTTTGTAACTTGAAGTAACTTATCTTCGACTTCTTTTAAACTAAAAAAATTCATACCTTCGAAAGAATACATGGCAAAGTACGTACGTCTAAACTGCGACTGCATTTCGTGTAAAATTTAATAAAATGACAACATTGTAAAGATCGCCTTGTACCATTCGAAAACTCTAATTGGACTAATTATCCGATTTTCCGTTATTAAGGCGTCATTACGGTGTTCGAGGAGAAGGACTAATGGCCAGGTGACATTTATCCATCTGCAGAACGACTCTGGTAGCAACCTTTTACTACAATGAAGGTCGTTCCATCGGCAGGAACTGTAACCAAATGGTTTTGGCGCAAAGCGTACTATTTAAAGGGATATACCTCCCAGCGCCATTTTTCTCGATCCTCCACATCAAGTACGGCCTAAAGATGTATTTCATTACCGTTAGTATGAAAATCCTTTTTTAAATGTCGCGTCTAGGAGATTTTTTGTTGAATATAATGGAACTTTATTTACTAACGATCCGTCACTAAATGATGCATTGCGCGCGTACAATAATCATGACGTTTCATCTCTGTGTGTACATCTACTAAATAATTACCATGAGATCTAAAATCTAATAGACTAATGCGGTAAAAATTAAAATTAATTATTCCAATAGATCGCCGAAGCAAAATTATAAGACACTAGCCTACAAAATTATAAATTGTGATTTTAAAATACATGAATCATTCCGGTTTGTGACGACACATTCGTTGACTTGATTCTGTCTCGTGTACTATTCACAAAGCCAACCGAGACAGCAGCTATGCGAGGAACGCAGCTACCACCCCAGCCGACCTTGGCACTGTAATTGCTCGGTGACGATCTGCGCGTAGCTGTAATTTGGCACGCCGGAATGTTATAAGGCAGGCTGGGTGTCCCTTTAATGCAGAGTCTTTTGGAGCCAAGAATCAATCCCGAAAAACAGGCAACAAGCGCAGTCGAAGTCACGTCGGCTGTCTTGTTGGACTAATTCTTTTGTTTCGATGTCAATAATTGTAATAATGCGTATAATTTTGAAGTTTTGAAGGAAGAAGTAAACCTCCATTAATTAACAACTTGTCGAGTCGAACCATTGAATTAACAAAATGGAAAAGCCGAAAGGATGGTCGGAATAACGTCTACAAAGAAATGGGCCCAAAATTGTTATTATAGCACCTCTTCTTTTTAAAGCAGCATTCCTACCTGAAAGAATTCGTGATTAGTTACAGTTTCTGACGTTAAAATGTACAGCCGCAGTGAGCGCGGCAGCGTGAACAAATCGGGCACGTTGCATAGCGTATAACTGATTACCAGTAGCTGCTAAAAGTCGAATAAAATATTACAATAAAATATAATAAGGCAATCACTTTACTAGAAATACAATAATTATCAACGACCATTAATTACACCATAGTTACGATTTTCTTTAGCCTCTTCAAGAAACGGTTTCAAAATCATTTTCATAAGAAGCTCACGATCATACTTTCACTAAAGCAAACCCATAAATCAATCAAAAGGGGTGATATAATACAAACACCCCATACGGGGAAAGGGACACATCAAATTTTCGACACAGAAAGTAGCGATATCAGAGTCAAAATGGCTGATACCAAGTTTTCCGTTCCAACCTTGACACCTCGGTGATTATCAGTTAAGCTTGCTCGTGATCACGGTTCGGACCACAAACTTGGTGGCAGCCATTTTGGCTCTGATATCGTTACTTTCTATGGCGAAAACTTTATGGGTCCCTTTTACCATTATGAGGTTTTTTTTATGATAACTGAATACCATTAGTTGCTGAAAGTCGAATAAAAATATTATACGTCGAAAGACAAAATTAAAAATTCGGAGATATTGTAAAATAATTTGTCAACCACCCCTCCTCAAACTTTTAATACCACTAATAACAGACCTTCCATGAGTATTTACAAGGAAACAAAAAAAGTTTGAAGGTTTTTGGTAAAGTATAATAAAAAACACCTTTATGGATATTTTTTTCCTGGATAAACAGGTGTACAACCCCCACCTCGCCCCCTACGGACCCCGGGCCTGCCCTGATCTAGATATAGAACTGAAGGACGAAAAAAATTTACGATGAACAGGTTACATCTGCCACCTAAAGCCACAATCCAGTTTACGCATGCTACACGCGATGCATTTACTCTTTCAAAGACTTTTTTTCTTATTCATTTATTCGCAAAACAAGTTCAATAAGCGAAAGCGGGCAGATCGAAAGCATATAGTTCAATGTTTCCCAATCAAAATATTCAATCCATTGTATTCGAGATTGTTCCATTGTAATTTCCGACCTAGTTCCCATGGCAACAAATCACCCAGCTAAAGCAGCTTCGACATTTTGAGAGCTCTGCAGCACGCTCCTCGTAAAATGGCTCCAGGTCATTTTTGTTGTCTTGGTGACCCAGATTCGGGCTTGATGAAGACGCAGCGCCGCTTTCAGAATCTACTTAGAAACAAGCAAACCTACACTTCGTCTTCCTGGTTGGGTTTTTGAAGCACGTTGGTGAGTAAAATTTGATTTGCGCAATTCAATTTATGTCAAATACATTGTGGTTAAGCGTCCAACGTGTTTGCTGGGGCTGGTGTTTGACGAATGAAGCGTCTAAAACGATCTTTTTGTTGTTGTGGGTCGTTAGGATCATTCTGTGTTTTGATTTAGTAAATAGTTCGTCGCGATTGACAAACGGTTCGATGGCAGTGTCGTACCTCAGTGACACAAAACTGGTAAACAAAACGAATTCATTTCACGTTGGCTTCAACGGATGTCGAACAAGAAATGGCTACAAACACACAAAGGAACACAGGGTCGGACTGGCTCAGGGTCGAGGTAGCTCATTTTTTTGCATCTGCCCCCACAGTAAAAAAAAAAAAAAGGGCGGATGGGAGAGGGGGAGGAGAACTTTTTCTGACAGTTGCGTAGGAATGGGGTTGGACATCTTGGGAGCTCTGAGGAGCCCCCGATGTCAAGGTCCCTCTCCACCCCTGACAACTCCGGCTACTGCAAAGTCGAAATAAGATTTAAATTTATTGAAAATATCTTCGGTCCAAATTCCGCGTGCCTCAACACAAAACACAGCAACGCTAAGAAAAGAACCTTCCCCTCTTGTAAACGCTAAGATCAAATTAACGAATGCCCACTGAAAGTAGTTAATTCGTTTACATATATTAAAAGTTATTAATTTACATGGAAACTATGGGCAAAAAACTAAGAAAAAACAATGTAATAATTTGAACTATGAAAGCAAGAAAATGCGAAGTCTTTTAAAACAAAGTACAATGCCTTTTATTTTGTATTGTATGCAGAATTACACATTTTTTGGATGTTTAGGATTACGGTAGCATGTTTATTTTTAATGCTACCAAAATTATAAGATTGGGGGTTGGGAGTCAACGATCATTTTCCAATGAGCTCCCAGGTCAGATTTACGATACTGATTTCTGACCTTTAATTAAAAAAAAAACGGTAGTTTTATCATCTGTTTTTTAAATGTTCTGAGTCGACGTTTCATGCAATGTGCGATTAAGTTTCAGGTAACATATCTGGACAGTGTCGAACCTACAGTGGAGCAGGAAGGGGGGGGGGACGGCAAAGTGGGCAAGTGTTCCCCCTCCAAGACTAAAAGTTAAGGCTAAAATTTGGTGAAAGTACACAAATTTATGACAACTTAAAAAAATCGATAAATTAATTAACACATGTCTAAATTTGGACTGTTTTAAACTAAAAATATAAAAACTTCTTATAGTAGGCTAGTTTTTGAGTAACGCTTAATATGTTTATTTACACTTGCTTGTTTACTAGGGGGCGTTAGCCATCGCGGTAACTTTTTACATAGCGTTCACATCTTTGTAGCATGTGACGTATGTGACGTAACATGCGCACCAATAAGTAGCTAGCCTAAACGTCCATTACAGGTGTTCATAATAATTATACTTATCTTCGCAAATGGACTTCTCCAACCATGAATGAACACGGATGTGAAGCCCTCACACCCCCAACCAGTCCATCCGGTCCAACCAGTCCAACTCTGATTTTAATATTGTAACCTTAACTCTTGCTGCTTTTGAATGTTGTTTTTGCATTTTTACTGATGGAGAAACGTGGGTTCACCAGTGGTTGACACGTGGTACAATATCTGCATGTTTCCATGCGTCTGTTTAATGTATTCTTAACTGAAAACGGCTTTAAAACGGACCGACGGGTAAAAACAAATCGTCGTCAAATACGGCTGAATAAAACGGAATAAAGTGCGTGAATTCGTGTGAATGGTGTGTAAGTAATAATTATTGGTTAAAAACTATTACTTATCGATTTTTAAACCACGGCTGCGATGATTTGGCCGCGAGACGTGTAAATATGTCGAGAGGGCGTAGCCCCCGAGACGATTTGCATGTCGAGCGGCCAAATCATCACAGCCGGGGTTTAAAAATCGATAACCAATAGTTTCTTAATAAATAACTTATTTATATCACGGTTGGGACGTCAAGCTAACTCGTATTTAATTAAAACGTGTTTGTGTTTTGTGAAAATATCTCGAAATGACTGAAGGTCATTCCATTTTAGTTTACTGAGGGTGGAGTGGTTGGTAGACCGACGAGTCGTTTGCGTCCGTTTGTGGGGGAGTGGGCAGGAAGGATATGCAGCGTCGTTTCGCCGTATTTCACGCTATCAAGGTCGTTTATGTTTTCGAAGCTTCTCGGAGTGATAGAACTTCGATAAAAGGCTGCAGGGATAGAATGACATTTTGGGAAGGTATGTAATTCATTTTGAGCGTTTGTATAGTTTGAGAACTGTTTAAAAACTACGGTAATAGGGTATCGGTATGAATGAAGGTCATTGCATTTTAGTTTGTGGAGGGAGGGGGGGGGGGGAGTTAACGCAGCGTGAATGGCTTAGATATTGGCCAGACGTACAAGAGTTTGCAGGGATGGGATTTCATTCCTTTTAAGTAATTAAGTTTAGTACGTTTTTATTGCGTTACGTTTTTTTCTTCACAATGTATTTGGTTGTTGGTGTGTGCGTTCCCGGTCGCGTGATCCGGAAGTGTCAAAAGTGTGGGTTATCGGCAAAAGTGTGAGGTAACTTGATAACCCACACTTTTTGCGATGACGTACACTTCCGGTGTTGGTTAACGGGATTTAACGAATGGAAATTTAGCATGGCGTTGAGTTAGCGTGACGTCACAGCCGTGGTAGAATTAATCAACTCAGCATGAACTTCCATGTTAAACGTCAAACTTTGAACTCCTATAGTTTCGCCCAAAATTGACATAGACCAACGAAATTCGGTATTTGGGGTCGTATCATAACTATTTCACCGCACAAATTTTAATGACAACAATTGAAGGGTTCGGCGTCCACAGCATGGCCATTTCTTGTCGTTGTTGGGACTCTTTGCTCTCACCTGGAGATCGAACCACTAAACCGATTTCAAATTCTATAGCTTAAAACATAGGTATGGACAAGGCCTAGGGCCTTTCGGAGGCTATTTTAATGCAACTACAATATTCTTGACACGGAAAGCCAAATGGGCTAGAACTTTTGCTCTCGCGTAGAGATCGAACCAATGAGCCGATTTTCAATTTATATAGCTTAAAATGTAGGTGTTAACACCGACTAGCGCCTCTTGAACACGATTTTGATATGACTACCGTATTCTCGTCGTCAGAGCAATTATTATTGTGGAGCACTGGGCAGAAATCATTCATGTTGTCGTTGCAACTCTTTGCTGTCACCTGGAGATCGAACCACTGAACCGATTTTCAAGTTCTATAGCTTAAAACATAGGTATGGACAAGGCCGAAGGCCTTTCGTATGCTATTTTAATGTAACTACAATATTCTTGACACGGAAAGTCAAATGGGCTAGAAATTTTGCTCTCACATAGAGGTCGAACCAATGAACCGATTTTCAATTTGTAAACCTTAAAATGTAGGTATTAACACAGACCAGGGCCCTTTGAACACAATTTAGATATGACTGCCGTATTCTCGTCGGTAGAGCAATAATTATTGTAGAGCACTGGGCAGAAGTCATTAAGTGGAGTAACTAATATCAGCAAATCGAGCTAAAAACATGAAATTTGGTACACAAGTCTTTCTTAACATTAAAAATCGAACCAGTCATGGACCTCCATGAAATACCCCCAAGTACCTTCAGCGCCTCCCTGTCCGTGCCCATTCACAGGGGCTTGGGCAACAAATTCTTACAGATCAAGTTAAAAACATGAAATTTGGTGTTCAAGTCAGTCTTAGCAGCATAAATCGAATCAGCCGTGGAACCCCCATGAAATACCCCCAAAGGATCCTCAGCTCCCTCCTTTGCCCCCCTCATTGGTCATCGATGCTTCATGAGGTGTAAAGGAGGGGCAGGGGATGCTGGGGAAGGCTTTGGTGGTATTTCATGGGGATCCACGGCTGGTTCAATTTCTACTACTAGGAATGATTGTCGTACCAAAATTCATAGTAACAAAATTCATAGTAGTACAGGTGAGTGTGGTAGGGGGACATGAAGGGGCCTTAGGGGGCATCTCGAGAGATTCTATAGCTAGCTCGATTTATTAGCTAAGAATTGATTTGTGTACTAAATTTCATGGCTTTTAGCTCGATGTTCATAATTAGCCCAAATTCTGACCCGTAACAGCTACGCTACACCTGAAAATCGAACCAATGAACCACTGCTCAAGTTTTACAGCTTAAAACATAGGTATGAAGAAAGCATATGGCCTTTTGAACGCTATTTTAATGCGACTACAATTATTGTTGTGATTCTTCTTGGAGAAATTTTGCTCTTACCTAGAGATCGAACCAAAGACCCGATTTTCAATTTTTATAGCTCTTAAAATTGAGTATTAAAAAGGCTGTCTTATAACAATTATTTTAAGGTGATTACAGTATTCTTTTCTGTGTAATTCTGGCTTAAACAAGAAAAAAAATGGATATTAGTATTAGAAAACGCTTAGGCATATAAACTACGGCTGTAAGGCTTAAAAAACATAAAGCCCTACAGGAATAGATATTAGAAAAAGACATGTAAGCCATCAGCGTCGCTCTAATACTTGTAAAAGAAGCTCCAGCTTGTTTTTTGGGTCGCTGGAGATTCTTTATCGTATTAGTGCGACGCTGATGGCTTACATGTCTTTTTCTAATATCTTTTCCTTTAGGGCTTTATGTTTTTTAAGGCTTAGGGCGCGTTTAAGCAAGGACAATTTTCTCGCTTACTAGCTTTTACTTGGTCAATACTAAATTTGCTGGCTGATTCTCGCCTTTGTCGGAGAATGCGGCTTTCAAGTTGTCTATACGTAGTAACCATGGCATCAACGCGGACGCAAATTTTCTCCTCGTGCCTCGCGACACGACGTACGATGCTTGCAACATGACAGCGTCGATTTATGACAACAAGAAAAAAATATTTACTGCAGTACACGACGACGGACAGATATCTGAATGCCGGTATTCGAAGGTTTGTCTTCGAATCGATAACTCCGAAATGGACGCCATGTTGGATTTTGAATTCTCGCTATGAGTAGCTATTTATTCTACCGGCGTTTGATCACTGCTAGAAGCTGTTTTTTCATCGAGAATAGCAAATTTTGGAAATTAGCGGGAAATGGCAACAATGTTGTAGCAATGTTTAAAATTATTGTTGCACTTTGTTCTTTGTCCGTGTTGTTATTTATAATACATTTAATTTGTTGTCTGTTACCGCAATCATTTAATGGAAACGGGAAATTAACCGTAAATAAATAACGGTTGCCTAGCAAATAGCTTTCGGCGAGCGAGAAGGTCTCGTTGCATAAACGAGCCCTTACATCCGTATTTTATACGCTTAAGCGTTTTTTAATACTAATATAAGACATGTTTTATGATCAGTTCAAGGGTAATTTCACTTTACTTTATTAACGAAATAACAACACTTTTATGGAAAATTTAACTCTAACCTGAACGGGGAGCCAACATTCTCAACTACAATTTACTAAATTTAGCACTAGTTCTTGCTGCAAATTTCGTTTCTTTAACCTTACTAGTATTAAAAACGCTTAAAGTGCGCAGACGTTTCTAGCGACGAAAAGATATTGTCTTGTTGACTTGCCATACTGTGTTGAGAATACGACACCACGTGATTCTGGGCGAGGCATTAATGTATGTTGGTGTAATTGGCCTGATACATTTTATGGTAGGCGTGTGAAGATAATGGGTTGGTGGCCCCCCCCCCCGCCCGCCGCGGGGCGTGGAACCAAAGTTGCTCACACATGGACGCAGAATGGGAAGTCACGGCACTGTTTAACCAGTTTTTTTTATGTATTACTGAAACCACGATTCAGATATTTACTGTTTTCTTTAATAAATGTATGCAAGCCAGGTGCGCGTCGAAGACAAAATATTTGGGGGGGGGGGCACATTTCCAACTTCCCGTTTTATCCAAAAATATGATTTTTTTTTGTAGATTTGCTAATTTCTCTCTTTAAAATCTTTTTTTTTCTGACTAAGGCCCATCTTTCCCGACTCATAATTTTGATTGGATGCCACTACCCCCCCCCCCCCACTTACCCCAGCCTAATATTTTCGACCCTGATATAATCGTCGGATTGTCGGCATTTTGGATTTTAGAATGCCGTGCTTTTTGAAGGTCGCGCAGTTACGCTAAACCGCGGTTATACGGATGGCAAGGGTGAGACCTCAAACTAATGGACGTCAACCAGTCTCTCCCCTCACTACAGTGATTTAAAAAGACTAAACTCGTTTTCATTATCAAACAATCGAACTGACGCACGAATAGCCTACTTGCGTCACGTTCGTTTAGCACGTTTAGGGGCTATTGGACGATTTAATTATATTGATGAACCTGAACATGAGGTTTGCCAACCCCGCATCGTGATGTCTTGAGCCGACTGACGGACCAGGCAGATGATTTGAGCCTAATTGGCCTTGTTAAAAAAATTATATACTCCACCACAACACGACTTTGAGGTCATAGCCTGAAAATAAATAGAAAAAATAAAAATTAGGCCGGCTGCTTCTTGGTACGACAAGTTTTTAGTTAGTTAGGGTTTATTGCTTAGCATTTGGTTGCCATTGGATTTTTATGCAGTGGCTCAACCCAAAACTACTCAACCGAATTTGTTGAACTTTATATGCTGACCAAGTAAGTAGGCCTACAACTCGGAAAAAGACTATTTTTTTGCACATCGACAATGGGGGCTATTTGGGGCCGTAAGAATAAGGAAAGTACCTGAAATTGTTAGAAACTAAGTGTTTCTAAGTGTAAACTAAGTGTAACCGATTGTTAAAAACCAATTGTTAGAAAAGTTTTTTTTTGGTGTGCGTATTGGTGGTTGCTGTTAGTTTTAAGGGAGCGCGAACCCAAACTGCGTTATCTGCCCCTCCCCCCCCCCGACGATAAGAGGGACAATTTAGCTGGAGAAATCCAATCCAATAATGAGATTCAGAAACAAAGAAAGAATAAAACAGTTTTGAAAATCAAACATTCAGGGTCACAAGAAAGATGAAACAAACCGCATTACCGATCAACGAAAAAACAGTTTTGTAGTTCAGAATAAAAATGAAACGATCCGGGGAATGAAAGCAAATTCTGGAGGATTCAGAACAGAATTGAAAAGGGAGGGAGAGAAGGAGGAAAGGAAGGGAGGAAGGAGAGGAGGGAATGAAAAAAGGTAAGGGAGTGAAAAGGATGAAGGAACCGTGTATGACCGTTTCGTCGATTCCCGTTTCACTGAATTTTAATCATTGTCTTAATTTTCGGCAAAACGGGAATTCCCCTTTCGCCGAATATTAATCACAGCTTAATTTTCGGCGAAAAGGGAAAATTTTTGGCAAAACGGGAATCGGCGAAACGGTATACACCGGAGTAACGGAGATGTGGAAGGGCAGGGAGGGAGGATCAACAATGTAGGTTCAGCTGTCCCCCTCCCCACCTCGATGAAACTGTCGGCAGATATAATCTCACTCTCTGCTCCTGTATGCCAACATGCAATGGTAGTGACCCTAGTTATTTTAGACGGCAAGGAGCATTTTCCTACAAATTGTCCTTGACTGGTTGAACAAATGCATTGTGGATTGAAAAAAAATACACTGAAAAATACGTTAAAATACACAAAATTTGCACTGAACGTGTAAAAAGCGTATTTCGAAGATTTACTAATTTCCGAATGGTTCGGCCCTTCAAAGGATTGATATCAACACACCAAAACATTCGCCAAGTTAATCGCGCCGACTAATAGTTCGAATGTTAAATGAAAGCTAGAACATTGCTACTTTCTGTAGCAACGTTCTAATGTTCAATGTATTATTCGGTACGATTAACTTGGCGAATGAGAGATAAATTCAATTCTCACCTGTCCAAAAAAGGAAATACAAAAACAGCGCAATCAGCCAGCCAGCCAATCATGCCCCATGCAATACCAAACACGGACGTCGTTCGCACAAATGTATACGGTTAAAGAAACGAAATTAGCACTAAATAAGAATTACCCTTTTAGTCCCGTAATAACTTTCGGGGATTTGTTTCTCATGTCGTTCATGGGTCAGTTGCAGGAGTCGAACCGGTGTCCACTAGGTTTGGAGACCAGGTCGGTGAACACTGGGCTGTGCTTGCAAGCTGTGCTAGGGGTCCCCGGGTATACCAACAGAAAGCTTCCCGTGTGTCTAAGGACTGGCTTTACCCTGCATGATCTATCAGCTGTCCATGTTTGTGGAATGGATGGCGGTCCCAAAAGGAGTAACAAGTGTTAAATGGGGGACTACAGGGATGGAACTGACCTATGGGTCAGTGGGTCAAATGGGTCACATTTTTGTCATGGGTCAAGACCGTTCACCCACCGACCCACGGTAATCTTACGGTAAACAGTAGTCTTACTAGTATTCTTTAAAAATTGTTCTTACTGTTTCAGAAATAGTTGCCCCCAGAAGGCTAAAAACACAAAATAAAAGAACGGGGAGGGGGGGGGGCGACACAGTAAGTATAAGTATAATAAGTACTGCTTAACCCCCATTAAGTGGTTAGGAGGAGGAAGGGGCCTGGACCCACTTACACCAACCTTGTGCAAAGGAAACGTGGCGTCAAAACAGAAGTAAGGCATCAGAAAAGCGAAAGGTACATTCAAGGAGCCTGGGGAAGATGCTCAGGTCTTTTTACGAAGTTGCGAAGTATCGCTGGGGTTAAGTGTCATCTGAAAAGAGCCACAGAGGTGCTCGTGACGGCCAAGTTGGAAAGTGAGTTCCAGGCCGGAACAACTCGCGCAGAAAAGTAGTCTCTACGACATTCCGACTTGAACTGCGGATGACCGCGTGTTGTTGTGACCGGACAGGCCTCGAAAAACGGAAGGTCAGCACCCAGCATGCAACGTAGAATACGGTATGACGAGATGAGATCGGTCTTCAGTCTGGGCAGTTCCAAGGAGTCTAGATTGAGGGCAGTCAGACGCTTAGAATAGGGCAAATTCCCCATGCCCTGGAGACGCTTTGTAAAGCGTCGTTGGACTGATTCGACCAGGTCAATGTGTTTCAACAGGGAGGGGGACCAGACCGGGGTTGCATATTCCAGAAGCGGCCTGACAAAGACCTTAAAAGCCCAAAGTTTTGTGTCGCGGCTGCCCGAAGAGAAACATCGGTTGACAATAGCAAGGCGGCGGAAGGCTGCACAAATTCTTCTTTTACACGATTTATTGGTATTGCAACAAATTTTTCTAACACTGTTTTGTGTATATTTAGTAAATGCTTCTTTAAAAAATTGGACTGTTTGAAATAACATTGCATGTATTTGCGTACTGTATTATTTTATTATTTTTTTCGTAGAGTGGGATGGGTCATGAACGGTGGGTCACATTTTGTTCTTTATCGGGTGGGTCAAGTGGGTCAGGGCTCGAGTGGGTGAGGTGGGTCGGAAAAAGTGACCCACTTCCATCTCTGGTGGACTATAGGCCTATTTTCTCCTACATCATGTGACGTAAAGAAACTGTTTTCGTGCTTGATAAAGAAGGAGATTATAGATCCGAAACGCCGCAAATTTTCAACTCATGTCTTGTGCTTATTTGCTTCTACTTAAAGACAAAAGCAGCGGGGAGATTAGGCTAGTCACTAAAAACGTCACAAGTTCGGCCACTTACAACAAATTCTTGAATTTTCGGCCCCTTGGTGGTCTTTTTCAACGTACTGCAATAAAAAACAAACAAAACAAAAAAACACTGTTAAAAACATATATCGCCTTTAATAAAATAACATTGCTTTTTATTAGGGCGGGTGGGGAGGGGGAGTTCATGATCAGACTGCAGAAGACCACAAAGGGGAGAAGACTGCTTCATATGTAACCATGTGGCTGCTTTGTTAATCCAGGGGGTTGAAACAATGAATTCCAAAACTTCGCAGTAAGCAATGCTTCCGGCGCTTGGCCGACGCTGGTAACGCAAACATGGCGCTAGTTAACTTCCTGTTCTCGTTTGAATGAGATTCGCGATAGACCATTCCTACAATTTATTCATTTATTTATTTTATTTACAAAATTAATGTAACGCCGTATGAAGAACATAACACCAATTTCGGATTAAAACAATAATTTTAAAAGCAGAAGAAACATGGCGGACACCTGGTGTCCACAGTTCTCACCTCTGTTCTCGCCTGAATGAGATTCGTGAGAAACACATCATTCACTCCTGTCGTAATCACTCTTGTGGTTGTGAAACAAGGCAAAGCATATAGGCCTATTACAAGCAGGTTGCCACAAATGTGAAAACGCGTGTATATCGTAAAACGCTATGTAAATATCAATTTAAAAAATCGAGCAGCTATTGAAAAATTAATTCAAACTTTTGCCTGTGCCGGGATAAATTTTGCAAAGAGTATCACAGTTTAACTGTAGTTGTGCGTGTTTTACACTAATCGTCGCACTAAATTACATCCGGCCTGCCTTTATAACAGCCACGCGAACCTCGCCATCCCACTCAAGTTACCATTGCCAAGGTCGGCTGGGTAGCTGCGTTCCTCGCAGCGTGGAACACAGCGGCTGTCTCGGTTGGCTTTGGGAATAGTACAAGAAACAGCATCAAGTTAAAGGGACACCCGGCCTGCCTTATAACATTCCGCGTGCCAAATTACAGCTACGCGCAGATCATCATCCGAGCAATTACAGTGCCAAGGTCGGCTGGCGTGGTAGCTGCGTTCCTCGTATAGCTGCTGTCTCGGTTGGCTTTGTGAATAGTACAGGACACAGAATCGAGTCAACGATTGTGTCGTCACAAACCGGAATGATTCTCGTATTTTAAAATTACAATTTATAATTTTCTAGGCTAGTGTCTTATAATTTTGCTTCGGCGATCTATTGGAATAATTAATTTTAATTTTTACCGCATTAGTCTATTAGATTTTAGATCTCATGGTAATTATTTGAAAATCAGTAGATGTACACACAGAGATGAAACGTCATGATTATTGTACGCGCGCAATGCATCATTTAGTGACGGATCGTTAGTAAATAAAGTTCCATTATATTCAACAGAAAATCTCCTAGACGCCACATTTTAAAAAGGATTTTTAGCTAGGGAAAGACTAACGGTAAGGAAATAGACCTTTGGGGCGTCACAATTTATAAATTTTTAGGTTAGTATATTATAATTTTTCTTCGGCGATTTACATTGGCATAAATAATTTTAATTTTTACCGCATTAGTTTTTTTAGATTTGTGGCCACATAGTAATTATTAGCAAACGATTAAAATTAGTACATGCGCACACACAAATGATACTTCAAGGTTATCGTAGGAGCGCAAAGGATCATTTACGTGTAGGATACAGTAAATATAGGTCCCCAATATTCAACAGAAAATCTCTTAGATGCCACATTTTAAAACGGATTTTTAGCAAGGGGTTGACTAACGGCAGGTAAACAGACCTTTGGGGCCGTACTTGATGTGGAGGATCGAGAAAAATGACGCTGGGAGGAATGTCCTTTTAAGTTTACCCGTAATGGCGGTTGCCATATCCCATAATCTCAAAGCGGAAGTATCACTGATAGCTGCGCCTAAAATCACGAATCTGCTTGTCCGGTAAACGCAGTTTACCATATATCGTCCTAGGTTAATTATGCCACTTAGCAATAACGCTTTATCTTCAGTTATTGCCCTCATTTACAATCACGCGTTGCTCTCTTCTCCTGCCCTATATTGTTTTAATTCCATTTTGGTTTTTTTTTTCCAAATGTGAGCTAATAAATGGGACGGAACAAAAACAATCACAGTGCGCAAATAAAAATGTGTTAATTTGCGACGGTTCTTTTTTATTATAAAGACTTTACAGTCCATCGCCTGATTAATTGACCATAGGAGTGTTCCGGCGTCGCCACTTTCATCGCTGCCGCTTTCTGCCTGTTAAAGGGATATACCTCCCAGCGCTATTTTTCTCGATCCACCACATCAAGTACTGCCCCAAAGGTCTATTTACTTACCGTTAGTCTTTCCCTTGCTAAAAAACCGTTTTAAAAAGTGGCGGCTAGGAGATTTTCTGTTGAATATTGTTAACTATATTTAAGAACGATACGTCACTAAATGATGCATTGCGCGCGTACAATAATCATGACGTTTCATCTCTGTGTGTACATCTATTAATTTTCTAATAATTACCATGAGATCTAAAATCTAATAGACTAATACGGTAAAAATAAAAATTAATTATTCCAATAGATCGCCGATGCAAAATTGTAAGACACTAGCCTAGAAAATCATAAATTGTGATTTTAAAATACGAGAATCATTCCGGTTTGTGACGACACATTCGTTGACTTGATTCTGTCTCGTGTACTATTCCCAAAGCCAACCGAGACAGCAGCTATGTGAGGAACGCAGCTACCACCCCAGCCGACCTTGGCACTGTAATTGCTCGGATGATGATCTGCGCGTAGCTGTAATTTGGCACGCGGAATGTTATAAGGCAGGCCGGGTGTCCCTTTAACAGGCAGAGTAGAGTCCCCTGAACACAAGGCCGTCTTAACGGTACCGTCTACAACGCTCAAAATGCATCAAATCCACTAGATGCTAAGCGTCGTCTGTTGATAGACTTTCGAAACCGTGTCCGGTTTTACAAATTCGCCGCTGGGCGTCAAGAGAGGGAGTCACCTACCATTTTAACCGTCTTGGTTCCCATATACCATTGTAATTTAGTAGACGTTTGTGACTGTGCTGAGATTGCGTATCATTCAGGGGACTTTGGCTCTAACCACCGCCAGAAGGCCTCATTAAAAACACATACAGAATACCCATTAAGTGCTGGTGAAACAACGAATGTGATTTCGTTGTTTCACCAGCACTTAATGGCTATTCTGTATGTGTTTTTAATAACTAAAGTGCTTTTTAACTTTCTGCTTTTTGAGAAGGCCTCATTGTCATATCTACAAAATATCTGTCTCTAGTCCTCCGACAAGGGCTGAAATCTCGTACGGTGCCCTCTCCGATTTCGGATTTTCAATCTATGTGAAATCTGCAAATCATTGCAAATCTGAAAATCTCTGTAAATCCTGCAAATTATAGCAAGTCAGTGCACATCAACATGAAATCTCAAAATATGCTTGCAAATCCAATAAAATCTGCAAATCAATGCAAATCACTGCAAATCTACATGAAATCTACCAAATCTGTAAATCTTCATGAAATCTGCAAATCCAAGCGAAACTTTGCAAATCCATACAAATCTGTGCAAATCTTGCAAATCCCTGCAAATCTAACGTAGTTATCTCGTACGCTATTTCAAGGCGCTACCTCAGAGTCCTGGAGCTCCAGACATCTAGAATTATTCATACCACTATATAGATGTTCACTCGTCAAAAATGATGGGATTAATAAGGTGCACCTAATAAAGTACAAGGGGGTGGAGTTTTGGGAGGGTTCGGCGCTTTGGGGACTTATCACGCTTCCCTACGATCCGTATCGCCATAAGGGGAGAGGGACAATTTTGCTAGGTAATTCCAGTCGGAATTGGTATATTGTAGGAACTGGCCCAGTAACTAAGCTAGGGAAAAAACAAGTAGTTCCGTTGATCAGATGAGATCGCCAGGGTTCAATGGGTAATTTATTGATTAATCCCGTGCCTCAGAAAAAATTACTTTCCACAATGATACCTACTCTGTCCTACAGTAACAGGACCGCAGTGTTCAAGTCTTTTGATGCCCCCTACTCTTGGCCTGTGCTTTTTTATTCTGGGATTGAACTCATAACCATTGCATTGTGTCCGACAGATAAATACATTTTATAACACAAGCTCACAGGCTGCTACAACAGTTTGAAAATTGTTATGTACTGTACATACATATCATAAATATCAAAAGTGTTAATATACATTACATAGATAAATATATTTATAGCAATTTATACCAGTTTTTACAGCAACACAAAATGTTGTGTACATAAAAAAAAACTGTTAATACGCATTATATAGATATATACATGTATTATATTCGACAGTGAGTGATCGTTATGCGCACCGGTCTTAGCTGTGAATGGATTATCTTATCTAGTTAGGCCAAGTTAGGCAACAAACATCACATCACTTCAATTGTCGAGGTTGTAAACCATTGTAGCGCGACGCTTTAGCGTCAGTGTCTAATATCTTGAAGCATAGTAAGGCACATTTCAGGTACTTGGTGAAAAATAATAATGCGGTACAAAAGCTTAAATTGTGTTGAAATCGAAAGCAATGACCCACCTGACAAAAATTAACTCTTGTAGGAATTTCAGCCTAGCTGCTTTCGATGAAAAATCTGACCCTCAATAACGTTGCAAATGTGTTACTACTTAGCTAGAGCTGGCTAGCCAGTCCGCTCATCCCCATGGCAAATCCCATAGGGTGATTATTCACCGATACCGAAATAACGGGAAGGCTTCCAGCTATGAAATTGGACGAATGGGTGCACTACAATACGAACTGCGTACCTTTTATGGTTTGGAGCCTGGGGGCGTAACAGGGATGGCGTGGGAGGGTGCGTAAGTACGAAAATATTGTTATAACCATTGTTAGTATTGTCGGCATCGTCTCTCTTTGGACGGTCAAAGTTCGGACAATAACAACGTGTATACTGACGTGCGTGCCTAGATACACACTAGTGTATCACGATAATTCTAAAGAACGTTGCCAAAGAAATTGTATTCACGTCCATTTCACTCAAAATAAACAAACTGTAAAAACAAACCAAAATAAACAAGGCCAAAAACTGGTAAAGAGGCCACCAAGTTGAGAGTGGTTCGGCCCTTTAAATGAGTGATATCAACACACCAAAACTAATCCAATAACACAATTACAACAAAATTAAAACCAAACCAAAAACCTATAAAGATGGGACTAAGTTGAGAACAGTTTGGCCTCTAGGCAATAGGTAGTAGAAAGTGGTGAAAACCAATTTCTTATTGACGTGGCACTTTATTACAAGTCTGCACGGTGGTGGAGTTCAGTAATACACAATTAAAAAAAAAAGGACTGATATCATATTAAAAACTAAAACTGGTAAAAGGGGCCGCCAAGGTTCGAATGGTTCGGCCCTTCAAAGGAGTGACAGCAACACATCAAAACATTCGCCAACTTGATCGCACCGAATACCACGTTGGACGTTAAATGAAAACTTGAACATTGCTACCGAAAGTAGCAATGGTCTAGTTTTCATTTAAGCTTTGAACTATTGGTTGGTGCGATTAACTTGGCGAATGTTTTGATGTGTTGATATCACTCCTTTAAAGAGCCGAACCATTCGGAACTTGGTGGCTCCTTTTACCAGTCTTGGTTTTTGATATGATAACATCTAATCGCATAAGATATGTTACATCACGTATTAGATATTTTATTAAATATTTTTCCAATCATTTAAATCCGTCATGCATTCGTAGTCATAGCTTGACTACTATGGTTTTCGTGGATGTCTCTTAAACTGGCTAAATGGATTTCTGGTTAATCGACATTAGTTGATAGTACCTCCTGATAGTACTTAATGGAGAAAAATCTGTAAGGGCTCCAGTTTTAAGTGGAGTCCCACAAGGTTCAGTATTAGGCCACCCGCGTACTAGGCGACCCGGTCACGCGGCCAGTGGTCGTCGCGGCCAAAGAACACGGTGACATACCGCGCGGCCACGCCCGTTTTGCCTTGATAATGATAATGGTGAAAAATGAACACGGAGCAAGTATGGTCGCTCTGTGGTCGCCTGCACGCCTGAGCGAAAGGTTTTAGAATACTTGTAGTCGTCAACGCGGCTTCTTGCTTTTAATGCAATGTATGTATCACACTCGATGGATTTAATGGCACCGATTGATAGCTAGTAAATTGCTGTTGTAGGGCAATCTGTATGCTCTCTGTTGCTTTATCTTACCATTCATGGGCAAAACGTTAGTGTTTCAGAACCTGTTTTTCCCGATTTTCTTTTGTAGGCAGTAAAGTTTTATTATTTACGATTCATTTTCCTTTTGAGGGAAAAAGTAGCGTTGAGTAACGAGCGGGTTTCCATGCTCTACTCCTTCGCCTAAATATTATGGGATGAGGCCCGTGGACTGGAATCTATGAAGAGCATGAACGTGTGAGGTGTTGTACACGTATAAACGTAAAAGATAAGAAACAGGTATTTATCATTCAGACGTTCACTCGCAGGATTGATACGAATTGGGAAAATACGTTCAGTTACTTCCGGGCCGGCCTACATCTAACATTGTTCCAAAGCTACATAAAAATACGTGCGAATAGAGCAGTGACACGACGTAGTATTATTGTATATAACTCTATGCTGGAGCCTTAATGGGTTAGCTGCAAGGGGCACTGCACAGAGAAACAGAAGGGCGTCATACTGAAGCCGATGCTGTGAAGAGTGATTTCTTAGACCTAAAACGCGCGATTTTTTTTGTTGGAGAAAACAACGTTATTTTAAGCCTAAGAAATCCGCTCTTCCGTTTTTTTTCCCTCCATTTTTATGTAGTGCACCTTGTAGTTATGCCCTCCAAGACCCATACTGGTGCCAATATGGCGGCAAATGTCATTGCTCTATACAATTACGCTTTTGGTGTAAAAACGATAGTCCAAATTTGCCATGATGAATTCCCTTTTAGTTAACCCTAATCTGACATGGCGCCGGTCCCGACGTTAAAGCGGCACTTCCTCCATGCTATCACCGCTTGAAAGTAGGCAGAATCTGGCAACATCTAGCGCTAGCACTTGCTTGCACCAAGCGAAGGAATGCACAACGCCATTTCTTTTAACGAAACAAGCCACGGCCTCCTTAATGAGTGTGTGAAAATTTGGTACGTCCGCGAGCAAGCTGTAAAGATTAACAATATCACTGCCGCTAGATGGCGCCATGGTATTTTAGTTCGTTTTTCAATCGCTGGTAGTGCCACTTTAATACACACACAATGTTACGTATTTGCAGCATACACAAAACTTTTAACCTTCGCGGTCCATTTCTTAACAGGAAGGGAAGGGAAATTAGAAAGAAAAAAAGGTAACAGAGGGGAGAAAACATTGTTGACAAAGGGGATAATGTAGCAACACAAACCAAGGACATCACTCCCAGTGACAAAATGACAATACAGTCAACAGCCCAAAAATACAGAAATTCCCAAGAAAAACCCGGATAGAATCTATCCGATCAACGATATTCAACGAACCACTGAAGCACAGCTTCAAAGTAGAAACACCATTTAAAGAGGACAAGTTTGCCACTATATGTGTATTTCAAATAACCGATGCTGTAATATGCTTTCTTATTTTCTCAAATTAGTGAGTGTGCATTTTATCCTTTAATCCGCAGAATGTTTACCGTTTATTTACGTGAGATCATTTTAGGGCCTTACCCTTACGTATCTAACATGTAAAAAGTATTTTATGGAACGTTACAGGACCTCTAATAAGGGGTGGGGGTTGGGGGTTGGCCCATCCGTCCTCGCCGTGGATCCGCCACTACCTCAAACTCGGGCGTCATTTGTTTACGTCTTTGTGGTGACTTAATGCATGTTTGAGTTTAAATTATTTTTGCTAACTCGCCAGCTCATAGCAGGCGAATATTAATATTCAATAAACAAAGCTGGAGTTTCATTATTAGTTTTCGGTGTGGCTGGAATTTCAGGCAATACATCTTGCAGGAGAGCGCGCATGTAATTTCCACACCAAAATAATGTACTTATTACAATAATGACATGTTTGCAATTGCAAGGTCACAAACTGGTCTCCGGTAATGTAGCCTCAATTCCGGTTCTGGCTGTGGAATCTTTTTTTGAGGTGCAACATGAACATGACCTTCGAAACGATCGTCTAGTTCCGTGGAATGCCACCGCCGGTCGGGCCAGTTGGCCTTCGTATACTAATAAATCTGGCTTTTCTGCGGAAACTAGCGGGATTTTTCCGCCTAATTCAGTTACTAATGTAGCGGAATTTATTATCAGAAGGAAACCAGAGATCTGAGCGGCAAAAGTCTAGTATATAAGGTGGTTAAGGAATAGCTTAAACAGGACGGAAAGCCAAATGGGTTCGAAAGGGTTAACTTAAATACTGATGCAAACCTTTTGGACTTTAAAGGTACACCCGGCCTGCCTTATAACATTCCGCGTGCCTTGTAACAGCCACGCGCAGATTGCCATCCGCTCATTTACCAGCGCTAAGGTCGGCTGAGGTGGTAGCTGCGTTCCTCGCAGCGAGGAACGTAGCTGCTGTCTCGGTTGGCTTTGGGAATGGTACACGAAAGAGCATCAAGTTAAAGATTGTGTCGTCACAAACCGGAATGATTCTCGTATTTTGACATCACAATTTATAATTTTCTAGGCTAGTGCCTTATAATTTTGCTTCGGCGATCTCTTGGAATAATTAGTTTTAACTTTTACCGCATTAGTCTTTTAGATTTTTGATGTCATGGTAGTTATTAAAAAAATTAGTACATGCACACACAGAGATGAAACGTCATGATTATTGCAAGCACGCAACGGATCATATATTGCGGCACGCAGTAAATAAAGTTAGCAATTATTCAACAGAAAATCTCCTAGACGGCACATTTTGATACGGATTTTTAGCAAGGGAAAGACTAACGGTAAGTAAATAGACCTTCGGGGCCGTACTTGATGTGGTGGATCGAGAAAAATGGCGCTGGGAGGTATATCCCTTTAATGTCTGACTGCCTAAGCGGGGAATTGAACCCACGACCGACGGATTAAACGTGCGCGCGAAACGGGGTAGGCTAACCAGGTGAAGCTGACCATGGTAACCACACAGCTAACCAGATAGCGTGGGCACCATGGAAACGTCGCTGTCGCCATGACACCGAACTATACGCTTGGGTGAAGCATGGACTTATATACTATCACACTACGTGCTAGTATAGCTCCTTGGGGTGAAGAAACTGCACATGTGAACGTTTGTTATCAAACATTTAATACGTTTTAGTCCACCGAGTATTTCGACTGGGGGGGGGGGGGGGGTTTTAA